>JAGDQO010001677.1:0-32920 GCA_018342035.1 Solanum appendiculatum
TCGAATTGAAAATTGAACCAAATCGCAAATTGAGTCAAATAAAAAAAATCCAGACTAATGATTTGGTTTGACTTAGTTTGGTATTGGAAAAACAAACCCGACTATACTTGGGTTGGTTTGGTTTTAACTAAAAAAAGTCAACCCTTGAACAAACCAACTCGACATTATATATATAATTTTTAAATTTTATTTTATACATTAAAGTATTTACTTTGATGTAATTTCTAAATATTACTTAAACGTTTTCATAATTTTTATTTTTTAACATATTTTTTTTGGTTTTTCATAAAAATCCGAGATGAGAATATATCTTTGTATTGTACATATAAAAGAGAAAAATTTACAACAAAGATTTAATCAACAATTTATGCCAATTAACCCAGCAAAATAAAGTCCATCAACAAGTGATAAGGTTTGCATACCACTTGATGGAATTTCACTGAGTATGTTATTTTTTTGTTGCTGTGACTTAGCAAAATGAGAAATTTCAAAAATATAATTGCAGTAACTAAAACCTTAAAAGTAGTGATAAAACTTTACCTGGTGGAACCTTAAATGCTAACGCGGTCTCCAAAATCGCAAAGCTGAATTCTTTGGCTGCAGAAACGGGTAATAATAAAGGAAATTGGGTGCTTTCTATTTTAGTAAGGAAACATGTTTTAATTTGCCCCGTAGCCCGTCAAGGCAATTTCCTAAACTCGGGTGACCATTTAGGGAATTGACTCCATTCTATGGTAAAACATCACTCAATTAATATAGGTGGAACCATGAAATATTATTATTTTGTAGAGGTATTAAAGTGTGTTTTGAGATTCAATGAAGGCTAATTTTGATGTAATCAAAATTATTGTATCTTACTAATATATGTATCATATTTATTAAATTCACATAAAAGATAAATTTATTATACATAAAATATAATGAATACATCAAAATCAATGTATCTTACTAAATTATGTATCATATTTATTAAATTCATATAAAAAATAAATTCATTTACATAAAGTACAATATATGTGTATGATTCAGTGTAATATATATTTTTTTGTTAAGTGTAATATATATTTTTCTTAAGTTATTCATTATAAAATAAATTCAATTCATTATAAAAATAAATTTATCATACATAATGTTCATTGTTTCTGAATAATTAAATATTAGCCATTGTGTCTTTACTAAAAACATTCAATGTATGGTGGTAACTATATGAAAAACATAAGAAAATTTTGCATGTGTTATGTTGCTCAGTTGCATGAGGCAGAACAATAACACTCATTTTGTAACACACCACACCCAAGAGAAAAACATGTATTTCCTTATGTTAAACCAATTTTAAATTTTAAATTTAGTAAGAATAGGATGGATTCGGTTATGACTTAGTTTTTAGCTCATTTTCAATAACCGCTTTAGCCCAAGTAATATTTAAGCAGATCAATGACCCACCCATTTGAACATTCTTAAATTCAGCCTAATCCGCCCGTTTAATACACCTAATTATGTTGCACCTATTCTTTGCTACTAGTATGTAATTTCATTGGAAGAAATTTTTTCTATGGTTGTTAAACGAATTGGCAATTTTCTTTTTAGAAAGATAAACGCGTACACTTTTGAAAAAAATATTAAAATTGTATTAATGGGAGTAAAGTTTTTGAAAAAAATATATTAAAATTGTAGTAGTGGTAGTAAAGCTGTGTGACTTAATAAAGGAGGAAATTGACTGACTTGGGTCAACAACAATAATGCATTATTGATCACACTATATGTACAAGAAGTTCCTAGCTAGTTAGATATATCCAATGGAGTACCAACAATTGATAATTGCTTTCTGCTTCTATTATTGAGCAAAATAATATCTAGAAATTTTTTATCGAACTTGATCTGACACCTTTTGTTGGGCGACTTATGTTATGACTTATCATTTGACCCAATTTATTCCGATAAAAGTAAATTATTGAGCAAGTTATGTTACGATACATTCAACACTTGAATTCATTTTGACTCAATTCGCCCATTTACCTGAAGGAGTAGGCCTTCTTTTCTTGGTTGGAATGGTAGGAAGCTTGAGATCATCAGCATTTTGGTGAGTGCACGCGAGTAGAACAGAAATAAGGGAGGTGCCATCGCCAAGAGAATGGTGAACCCTAAACACAACCACTGACTCTGCTTGACTAGTTTTGACATTGACAATGTGAAGGTCCCAAAGTGGCTTGGATCTATCGAGGCTTGTTTTGCTAAGATTGTAAATATAATCCTCCACAAACTTGTCTGGTGATTCCAATTGAGTTTCATCTACTTCAACAATTATAATATGTTGGTCCAAATCAATCTTTGTTTGGACCCATTTCATGTCTCTTAAATTTCTTCATCCACAACCTGTGTACACACCAAATTTGTTACTACACATTTTGTCACATAGGATTAAAGAGCTGAATTTATCTTTCCACTAAATTAATATTGTCTGTTTTAATTTATGACAACTACTTGCTAAGTTTAATTTAACAGAAGGAAACGGGAACCAACCCCTACACAAAATCCTTGGAATTGGCAAGAATCGCCTCTTACACTACTACCCGACTTCATTTCACCTGAACTTCTTTTGTTGGAAAAGGCAAAAAAGTTCTCACTGGAAGATGTAGACGATGAAGTAGAACACATTGAAGGAGTTCCAGTCCGAGAAGAAGAAGACGTCCCATTATCATTGTTGAACATTTCGTCAAACATATCCTGCAATTCCTCAAAGGTTTCTCCCTGTCAATTCATAGAACACCATCTGAACACCATGCCATAAATAAAGAACTAATGTAGTATTTATATTCACCGAATATAAACGAATTTGCGAAAACAAGCCCAAGTGTGTTAGGTCCACCACCTAGACTACTTCAGTTTAACAGAGCCAAGAAAGTGAAAATGTTGTCAGTATTGTTCAACAAACATCTTATATATAGGCACTCTTATCAAATTCGTACAGGGATGGAAATGCTGATGTCCGATGGTTCAGGTTCTGCACTCAATCAACGTGGATTAACAGAACGCTCACCATGAGACACATTTCAATCTGAGCCTAATACCGAGATTGGACACTGTAAGGTTTTTATGGAATCACAAGATGTAGGTCGCACTCTGGATCTTTCATTGCTAGGATCTTACGAAGAGTTAAATAAAAATTACTGATTATGATGAATGATATTAAATCTTCTCATAATTTATAGTCTCAATATAATAATTTTTCTTTCAATCCTCTCAAACTTAAAAAGTTTCTTTTGAGACTTACTACAACCTCAATATTATTTCTATGATAATAACACAACTCGTTAGAGCTTACAATTAATTTTTGTGTACTATCACATATTCCATGACACCATCCGCATGGTGAACATCTCCTTCAAGGAGAAAATTAAATTATTATTGTCATGGTCAAAATTATTACAAGCAAGGCATGTTTCTTAGTTTACTTTTATCGTACCATAGTTTTGTGGCAAATAATAAATAAACTTTAGACATAGCAACCTCTGTACTTTGTTCGGATGGTTGTCTCGTAATGTATTGTATTTTATTTTATTGTTAGTTTGGCAATATGAATCTTCTATTATCTACTAGTTTAATACAACATATAAATCCTCATATGGTTAATTGCAAAGTTTTAAATAGAAAAGAAGCCTATGGATCGAAATTAGTACTATAAAATGTGTCAACATCTCAATTGGTGTGGTTTATAATGCCAGTAAACTAAAGAGTTGTTGTTTGAGACCCAACTACGACTTTCATGGAGGCTATTTCAGAGATGTCTTTTTTATATTGCCAATGATGATATCGGTCATTAAATCGAAAGAAATTTAATGTTTGATAACAAAATCAAATGATATGTAAATAGGGTCTAAACAGGGCCAATAGGGCAGAGTTTAAACAGGGCAGACAGCAAAACATGGCAAGGCAAGACAAAACAAGACTTTACCCGCCCCACCCCCAGAGGCGAATCCACGATTTCAAAAAAACGGGTGCACCATTGCTTTAAAGACAGGTCTAGTTGGAACTTGGAAAGTGGGTGGGAAGAAAACCTTTTGAGTTTTTTTGTCTTTAGAGCTTTTAGAGTTTAGGTTTTTTTAAAAAAAAAAAAACCTAAAAAACGTTTTTTTAATTAATATAAAATTTTTGAAGCAAAATGATGCTTGTTGGGATCAAACTAGAGACCTTAGTGTTGAAAACTAGCGCTCAAGCCAGTGAACTATCAACCCATTTTGAGGATGGGTTCCACCAGCTCATATTTAATATACTATTTAATAATTATATAAGTAATATATCAAGTTTAGTCGGATGATCACGGGTGCCGGTGACCCAAATTTAATACATAAATTCGCCCCTGCCCACCCCGGCCCGCCCATTTTCATCCCTAATCGCTATTCATTTTGGTTTATGCTAGGCACATGTTCTTTGGTTGGAAATTGCACCAGAGACCTTGAAAAGTGATCTTAAACTTTTAAATTCCGCTTGCCTTAACGTGAATCTTTCAAGGTCAAAAGTCAAAACTTGTTAAATTTGAAATTTCGCCCACGAAACAAACAAGGTCAAAAGTTCAAGATCACCCAACTTCAAGGTCATTTTGGTAAATCACCCTTTCTTTGTTTAGCATGTAATTTCATTGGAAGCAATTTTTTTTTGGGTTGCTACAATCAATTCATCTTCCGGTCCATTTAATTATCTTGCAATTTCTCGAATTAAACGCGTAGATTGTTTGAAATGGGAAGTTCTAGTGTTGAACGATACATTTCGAAGGAAGAAAAAGAAAAAGAAAAAGAAAGGAAACTTCATATGCTGAACGACATATATGTGCATTCTTTTCTTCAACTTCCACTTCCTGCCCTTTTTCATTCAAGTAATTTTGCGGGGCAAGCCAATTTTTAGACGCGTATATCTGAACTTCATAACTAAAGTCACTTAACTATGTTATCCAAAACAAAACACTAAACTTTGCCTTTAAATATCCTCTCTAATATCTTTTCTCATTCTTTACTCTACAGATTTCATTGGAAGAAGTTTTTTTGTATGGTTGTTAAATAATATAATGACTATTTTACAAGTTGGCAATTTTCTAATTAAAAAGATAAACACGTTCAATTTTTAAATGCTAGTTAGACTTTTGTTTATTTATGATTGGTTTAAATGCTTGTTAGAGTTTTGTTTTCGGTTAAGAAAATGCATATATATATATATATATTATTTTTAAAAATATATTTAATAAAAGTTCGGTTGGTGCACCGAAATACCGAGACCTTACACCGAACAGAAGTACCGAAGTTTTGGAAAAAAACACCGAAAATCTCTCTAACTTTTGAATTTTGTGCATAACTATGTTCGAAGACAATTCAAGTATTCTCCTCACACTGATTTTACCGCAAGTATATCTTTATTCATGTATTTTTATAATAGAGTCATCTATACATGAGGAAAGCCGCGTAATTTATGATCAAGTAAACTTACTGTTGTTGACAAACCAATAGTATTGCTATAATAATCATTGAAAATGAAACTATGATAGTAAGATTGTCAATTAACTGAAACTTTTCATATCAACTTTTACGTTTTTCTCTTTCTAATCAGCAGTCTTAAATTGAAATTATAGCTTGAGAAGATTTCTTTTGCAATTTTTTTGAATTGGCAATATGAGGATTGTAACTTAATTTGTATTTCTCTCTTTTATTACATTGTTTATTAGAATACTTATCAAGTAGAAACTTAAATATTCAAAAATATTTAATCTTTCTTATAACTTCGCAAAGCACGGATAAATACACTAGTATTTGCAGGTGCTAAGTTGATGAGTTGCATGAGATAAAAACATGTATTCTCTTATGTTAAATAAACTTTAAATTTAAAACTTAGTAAGAATTGAGTGCATTGGATTAAGATCCCACTTTTAGCTTATTTTGACACCCCTAGTTGGACCTATTCCTTGCTACTATTATGTTAAATTTCATTGTATTTTCTTTTGAATATTTCCATATAGCATATAGGTAAGGTGTTAGTTTGATATAATTGAGGCGTTTTTTGAAAAGCAGAAGTCATAATTTCCTTTATATGAGTATACATAAGTTGAGTTCGACCAAACTATAATTACCAATGTATCGTACTGTAGCATAAAAATATTGAAATCAAATTTTAAAATACGAAATCATACCAAAATAATTTGGTATAATAATAATATAATATTTTTCAAAATTAAAATTATCAAATCAATATTTTGCTTGTTACTGGTAAGTCCATATTATGTGAGTGCTCGACGGCCCAAAACCAGGCCCAATTAAAGATGTCACAAACATCTGAACCTCGTAAGCCCAACCACTACAGACAAGAAATTCATGGTCTATTATATTAAATGAATTTAAATTTTATATATGATATCTAAATTCAATACTTTCGACATGGAGCACAAATTTAGACGTAAAAATTCATTAAAATTATAATATATAGTATAAATGAACTCATAATTATAAGAATATAACTGATTCAATAATAAAAACTTTAAAAGGTTGAATTCATGAATCGAATACGAGCATAGATGAACTAAACTTTTAGCGGACGACATAATATATGAGCCAAACTTTTAGAGTAATTCTTGCATCTTGATTGGGTCGTTCCTATACTTAGATCTATTCTTAGTTTGAATGTTGGCGTATAAAGAGTCAGTCCCTGCAATGAGAAATTCATGAGTGAAAATAAATAAATAAAAGTTGTTTGATTTAGTATAATATTATTAATGTGTAGTACCTTTAACAAGAATCATCCGATTTTGGAAATGATCAGCCATTTATGTGTTTGAGAAACAACAAAATCAAAAAATATAAAATCTAATTTGTAAAACTTTTTAAAATTGAACTTCAGAACATTATGAACTTTACCTCAGATACAAAACCAAGATACATTAGAATAATAAAACAATAGAAACAAACTTATATGTATAATGTTGATTTGAACATGCAAACACGTATTGAGAGGATGAAGGAAAAAAGAGGGCTCGGGGGGGGGAGGGGGGAGGGAACGACAGATGTGAGTAGAAAAAAATTAAAAAGTTCAAATTTAAGATAATTATTCAATATCATATTTAAGGAATTTGTGTATCTGATTAAATATTTTAAAATATATGATATAAATATTAAAAGTGGTAGTATGTGTAATTGTTTTAAACTAGAGGTTAATATACTATATATGGTAGTGATGTATGTGTAGTAGGTAGTTTTTACAAAAACTATACAAAATAAATTATAAAAATACCTCAATAATGTTGAAATTATAAAATAATAGTTGGAACATATACTTGTTTGATAATATATAAATATAAAAGAAGTAATTATGTATAATTGTTGAAAATATACAAATAAGGTCTAAAAAAGTTTTGAAAAAAACGCAATAAACATTTATATGCTAAATTCATAGAATCGTATACAACATAATGTGAATTATATTGATAGAAATACAACTCAAAAAAAATATACAAAATAAATTATACAAATACCTCAATTTCTTCACCATCATCTTGGTCCATTGACCCAAATTCAACATCTTCTTTTTCTTCTTCAGATGTTTAAGAATATGCATAAGTTGTTACATTTTCACTGGGTCATTGCGGTGTTTGGATCTAATGTATTGTTGATTAACTCCATATTTAGCAAGAGATCCTACAATTTCTTGGAACTCTTGAGTTAGACACAAAGAAAAAGATGGAAAATCGTCCAATTTTTATGCATGCATTTGTATACCTCAAGTGATTCTCTTGGAAGGAGTTAGTTCATCCATGATTTGTATGTATCTATGGAGATAACTGAAAAACTAAAAGAAATCAATGGAATATACAAATAAAAATAAAATACAAAATATTGAAACCACCGGAAGAGAAATAAAAAAATTTTAAAAAAAACTGCAAGAAGTTACCTGAAATTATGGGAGCACGATTTGAGAGGGAGACACAAAATTTTTGATATTTTAAATTTGAAATTGCTTGAGTGAATTAAGAAGAAAAATCAGTAAAAAGATTAGGATGAGCGAGAAAGCCGAAAAACTATTTGTTTAATTGGAGAAAACGATAAATATGGTAGTATATATTGGATATACAAATCCGGAAGTGGTTTCTAGTAAATAGGATGTAATGTTTGTGGCGAGCGGTAATCTTTTACAACTATAATTATGATAAATAATTAAGTGTAAGTGTATATGTTTACTTAGTCGGGTAATTTTTCCTTTTTTTATTCTAAAAAGAAAGCTAAACCCTGCCATCAAATTCAAATTGAGGCACACAAAAAGGAAATCCAAAAATCCCAGATCAGAATATATGTTTGTAGATATATAAGAGAAATTTACAACAAAGATTCAATCAACAATTTATCCCAATTAACGCAGCAAAATGATATATCAAACTGCAATTCCAAAAATATATACTCCGGAAAAATTCCTTCAAATAGTTGCTTTTCATGACTCAAAATTTTGCTATGATTAATGTTGAGGAGTTTGTCTATAGTATTTTTGTCATTACATTTTCATTTTCGTTATTATTTTCTCTATACTTATATACTACTTTTGACTTCTTTTTTCAGTAGATGTTAGTCTATAAGAAACAATTTTACCTCCAAAGTAGAAGTAATAAAGTCTACATACACTGATAGTCTCTTATCTTTGGGTTAAGATTCAAAGTCATTCTTGAGTTTTTACATAGAGCAGTAATAGTCCCTTATATTTGCAATATTGGTACAATTTTGATCATCCCCCAAACTTTTACCTATTTTTTAACATTGATTTTGTCCACAATTTTATGTATGGAATGTTCAATCGTCTTTTTATATATTTAGTAGAAATAATAACTCCATGTAAGAGAAGGTGAAAAGAAGAACACATTGTTTAGTTCAGTAGAAATATTATTGCAACTAAACTAAGAGCACCTTAACATATGACGTTGTAAGAAAAGAAAAAAAGTACTATTGCACATGAAATTAACGTGATTAACCTATTGATTTTAGCTGCAATAATATTTATACTAAACAAAACAAGGTGTTCTTCTTCTCACCTACTCTCACATGGAGTTATTATCTCTACTAAATATATATGTAAAAAAATGATTGAACAATCCATATATAAATTATGGATAAAATTAATGTTAAAAATAGGCAAAAGTTTGGGGAAGGATAAAAAATGCACCAATATTGAAAACACGAGGAGCTATTAGTGCTATATGTGAAAAGTCAAGGATGACTTTGAATCTTCACCCGCTATTCATTTTTGTCAACAAAAAATAAATAGTCACACTCACCGTGAATTACACTTTTGAATTACGTTAAAACTTGAAACAAACTTGTAATTTTGTTTGTGGAAGGATAAAAAATGCACCAATATTGAAAACATAAGGAACTATTAGTGCTATATGTGAAAACTCAAGGATGACTTTGAATCTTAATCCGCTATTCATTTTCGTCAACAAAAAATAAATAGTCACACTCACCGTGAATTACACATTTGAATTACGTTAAAACTTGAAACAAACTTGTAATTTAGTTTGGGGAAGGATAAAAAATGCACCAATATTGAAAACATGAGGAACTATTAGTGCTATATGTGAAAACTCAAGAATGACTTTGAATCTTAACCCGTTATTCATTTTCGTCAACAAAAAATAAATGGTCACACTCACCGTGAATTACGCATTTGAATTACGTTAAAACTTGAAACAAACTTGTAATTTAGTTTGGGGAAGGATAAAAAATTCACCAATATTGAAAACATGAGGAACTATTAGTGCTATATGTGAAAACTCAAGAATGACTTTGAATCTTAACCCGTTATTCATTTTCGTCAACAAAAAATAAATGGTCACACTCACCGTGAATTACGCATTTGAATTACGTTAAAACTTGAAACAAACTTGTAATTTAGTTTGAGGGTGCATGTACTACGGCAATTTTCTTTTTAGAAACATAAACGTGTAGACTTTTTGAAATGGAAAATTGTCCCAAAACCATTGATGTTGAAAAAAATACTCTCTTATCATGAATTAATTATGATATTGGAATATTGTGGACCCATCCCCCACTTGATACGCTGTGCAAGAAGAAGACATGGTTGATAGGTTCAGTCGTTAGGGGGTACAAAATCGAATTGAAAATCGAACCAAATCGCAAATTGAGTCAAATAAAAAAAAATCCTGACTAATGATTTGGTTTGACTTAGTTTGGTATTGGAAAAACAAACTCGACTATACTTGGGTTGGTTTGGTTTTAACTAAAAAAAGTCAACCCTTGAACAAACCAAACCGACATTATATATATAATTTTTAAATTTTATTTTATACATTAAAGTATTTACTTTGATGTAATTTCTAAATATTACTTAAACGTTTTCATAATTTTTATCTTTTAACATATTTTTTTTGGTTTTTCGAGACTTAGAATTTTAAATAATCCAAGGAAGGTTATAGTCCATAGATATTAATAACTCTAATTAAAGCTCAATTCAAAATCAAATCAATACTAATGCTAACAAAATAAATTAATTCAACACTAAGAATGACAATAATGTTGAATATTTGTTCTTTAGTTTGGTTTATAAATTTAACATTTGATACAAATAATTTGGTTTGATATTTAAAAAACTAGAACCAACCCGATCATATACACCCCTAATATGTACTTTCGATTTCAATACACAGAAAGACACAGAGAAATATACAGAATAGATAGAACTTGAAGTAAGATTGAAGAACTTTTGAGTTTATAAATAAAATATTTTCCTGCCGTTAATAACATAGAAGAACGCTAATGCAGTCTCCATTTTGTAAACTCAAAGCTCAATTCTTTTGCTTTCGTTTCTCTAGCTACACTAATAATAGAGGAAATTGGGTGCTTTTTCTATTTTAAAATATAAGGAAACATGTTTAAAATTTGCCCCTTTATGTACTCCACCATCCCGGTGCAAAAGTATTCTTTATTATCACATTCAAGAAATATGTATTAATGTTGCTTTCATGACTAAAAAACTTGTTATAATTATTGTTCATGAAGATTTGTGAGGTTGTCTATAGTATTTTGTTATTACTTTTTCATTTTCGCTATTTATTTCTCTATACTGCTTTGGATTGTTGTTTTTTTTGGAGGATCTATCGAAAAAAGTCTCTTTACCTTCGATTAAGTTTTTAAACATTGAAACTTTGACTATTCGATCTTGATTGAAATGTGTGTTTTAGGTGATTGATTAAGGAAAAAATTGCTTGTATTTTGTTTTGAATATTTCTATATAGCCTATAGGTAAGGTGTTAGTTTGATATAATTGAGGCGTTTTTTGACAAACAGAAGTCATAATTCCCTTTATATGAGTATACATAAGTTGAGTTCGACCAAACTATAATTACCAATGTACCATACTGTACCATAAAAATATTGAAATCAAACTTTAAAATACGAAATCATAACAAAATAATTTGGTATAATACTTTTCAAAATTAAAATTATCAAATCAATACATTTTATATAAGTAAGAATATCATTTGCTTGTTACCGGTAAGTCCATATTATGCGAGCGCCCGACGGCCCAAAACCAGGCCCAATTAAAGATGACACAAACATCTGAACCTCGTAAGCCCAACCACCCACATACAATCCCGAAATTGGGAAAATTACATGATAAGACCCTTCTTAAGACTTAACTACATATATAATAGTACTTTTTAAATATTACAGATATGAAAGTTCTTTTTACATATATAGCAATTTTAAATGCTTAAATGAATTATCAATTTACCTTAACTAAGAAATTCTTTTCATCCATAAATATAGGTATTTTACTTTCTCTTTCATAATTATAAATTTAAAATTACAATAATCCCTTTAAATTAACTCAATCCGGATACATTAATAGTAGCGCGGATACATTAATACATATACATTATTAAAATAAGGGACTTTCCAATCCGGATACATTAATGGAAGCGCAAATACATTAATACATACACATTATTAAAATAAGGGATTTCCCAATCCGGATACATTAATACGGATACATTATTAAAAGAAGGGATTTTAGAGATTTTTAAAAGATATAGGGAAATATGGAAAATAGTTTACTTAAAGGTGTGTAATTTAGTAATTTATCCTTCAAATTTTATATATGATATCTGCAGGTGCTATGTTGATGCTTTAGACGACATGCCCTATAGTATTTAGCAATATTTGCAGGTGCTATGTTGATGAGTAGCACCTATTCTTTGTAATTTCATTGGAAGTTTCTTTTTCTATGGTTGTCAAATATTAATGTCTATATGACGAGTTGGCAATTTTCTTTTTGTGGAAATTGACTTGGGTCAACAACAATAATTCATTATTGATCACACTGTATGTATATATACAACAAGTTCCTAGCTAGTTAATTAGATATTTCCAATGGAATTCATAATTGCTTTCTGCATCTGTTCACTTTTTATAATTCTTTCCCAGCAATCTCAGCTTACATATGCTGGGAAACATCTCTGTGCCCACCATGAAGCTCTTTATTTGCTTCAATTTAAGCAAGGACTCACAGTTCATCCAGATGCTTATCACTATTATTGTGACGACAAGACCCGAGCCAAGACTTTGTCTAATTGGAATGTTACAGGAGATTGTTGTGAATGGGATGGTGTTACTTGCAATGCATTTACGGGTCATGTCATAGGCCTCGATCTTTCTTGCAACTTTCTTACCGGAACCATCCATGCTAACCATAGCCTCACAAAACTTGGTCATCTCCAAAGACTCAACCTTGCCTTCAACGAGTTCAATGACTTTCCACTTGGAAATAGTATTAGTGAACTCACTAGTTTGACGCATCTCAATCTTTCGAATTCTGGATTTACGGGGATGATCCCACCAGGATTATCCAAGTTGTCTAAGTTGATTTCACTTGACCTCTCCTGGAATTACATCCAAGTTGCCCGAACAACCTTCACAAGTTTGCTGCAAAATTTAACCAACTTAGAGGTACTGTTGTTTGACGAAGTGTACGCACCATTTGAGTTGCCTAAGAATTTTCCTTCTTCCTTTAGGAAATTAAGTCTTGAGGGCACCATCATGTTTGGGAGCATAAGTGATTCTCAACTTTTTCATCTACCAAACTTGCAAATGCTGAGATTGGGATCGAATCCTTTATTAACAGGCACTTTGCCAAATTTCAATTGGAGTTTCAGTGGAATTATTTTGGAGTTGGACTTTTCCAAAACTGGTATTTTTGGGAAGGTACCTGATTCTATTGGTAATCTTCATTCTCTTTGGCGTTTGAACCTCATGAATTGCCATTTATCTGGCTCGATTCCAGAATCCATAGGCAACCTCACTGCAATCACAGAGTTGACACTTTCAAATAACAACCTCACTGGTAATGTTCCCTCAACTATCTCAAAATTAAACAAACTTGTTCGTTTAGATCTCTCTTCCAACCATTTTCGAGGCTCGATTCCAGAATCCATAGGCAACCTCACTGCAATCACAGAGTTGAGACTTTCAGATAACAGCTTCACTGGTAATGCTCTCTCAACTATCTCTAAATTAAACAAACTTGTTTATTTAGATCTGTCTTACAACCATTTTGGAGGCTCGATTCCAGAATCCATCGGCAACCTCACTGCAATTAGAGAGTTGATGCTTTCAGATAACAGCTTCACCGGAAATGTTCCCTCAACTATCTCAAAATTAAACAAACTTGTTTGTTTAGATCTCTCTTTCAACCATTTTCAAGGCTCGATTCCAGAATCCATAGGCAACCTCAATGCAATCACAGAGTTGACACTTTCAAATAACAACCTCACTGGTAATGTTCCCTCAACTATCTCAAAATTAAACAAACTTGTTCGTTTAGATCTCTCTTCCAACCATTTTCGAGGCTCGATTCCAGAATCCATTGGCAACTTCACTGCAATCACAGAACTGACACTTTCAGGTAACAACTTCACTGGTAATGTTCCCTCAACTATCGGAAACCTGAACAAACTTCAGTCCTTATATCTCTCTTCCAATAATTTTGAAGGCTCGATTCCAGACATCTTTGCCAACTTTTCAGAGCTGTATAGTTTACATTTTCACAGTAACAATTTTACTGGCCCATTCCCCTATTCAATTGCAACCTTGACTAACCTTGGAACCTTAGCGTTGCAAAACAATTTACTAACTGGTCCACTTCCCTCTAATATAAGCGGACTTCAAGAGCTGTATAATCTTGATTTGTCTTTCAATTATTTCACTGGCGCAACACCCCCTTGGTTATTCCGTCTTCCAAACTTGATTTCTTTATCTGTTCAAGCCAATCAATTAACAGGGAAATTGCCAAATGAGCGCAAGAGAAGTTCCTCAGAATACATTAGTATTGATCTTTCGCACAACAATCTGCATGGCAAAATCCCTGATTGGATGTTATCCATGAGCATCGATACCCTAGATATCTCTCATAACTCCCTCACAGGCTTTGAAAAACAAGTATGGCGTTCAATGCATTTGTGGTCGCTTAATTTGGAAAACAATTTTCTTCAAGGGCCTTTGCATCAATCCATTTGTGACTTCATTAACCTTCAGGTTCTCATTTTGGCTCAGAACAATTTCAGTGGTTCAATCCCAGAATGTTTGGGTAACTCCAATAGCGTCATTTCTATTTTAGACTTGCGAATGAACAATTTTCATGGAGAGATACCAAGATTCTTACCTACAAGGTTACAATATCTTGGTTTATATGGCAATCAATTGGTGGGACAAGTCCCGCAATCCTTGCTTAACTGTACAAGCTTGGTAGCTCTTGATTTGGGGAACAACAAGCTAAATGACACGTTCCCCATATGGCTGGAGAAACTACAAAACCTACAAGTTTTGATTCTGAAATCAAATCTCTTTCACGGTTCAATTGGTGACTTGGAGTCCGAATTTCCATTTCCTGAGTTACGGATCTTTGATCTTTCCTTTAATGGGTTCACTGGATCTTTGCCATCTTATCTCTTCAAAAGTTTTAGAGGTATGATGGATGTGGATGAAGGAAAAACAGAAATTACTCAAGAAAGTACAAGCAATGACACAGCTTACCTTTACCACGTTAGTTTGGTGATAAAAGGTAATGAGTTTGATATGAGAATCACGCCAATTATGACGAGTGTTGATTTATCAAACAACAGGTTTGAAGGAGATATTCCAAATTCCATTGGAAATCTGAGCTCACTTGTGTTACTCAACCTGTCTCACAACAGCTTCCGTGGTCATATTCCTGCAGAATTTGCACAATTGCAGCAGCTCGAAGCATTAGATCTCTCATGGAACAGACTCATTGGAGAAATTCCTGGTCAATTCTCGAGTTTGACATTTCTTGAGGTCTTAAACCTTTCATACAATCATCTGGTTGGGCACATTCCTATTGGGAAACAGTTCAATACATTTCCAAATGATTCGTATTGTGGAAATCCTGATTTATGTGGATTTCCGCTATCAAAAGAATGTGGAAACAATAATGAGTCACCACTTGAAAAAGATGATGATGATGATGATTCATTTTTTGTGAGCGGCTTCACATGGGAAGCTGTGGTAATAGGTTATGGTTGTGGTATGATATTTGGATTGTTGATGGGAGGCCTCATGTTCCTACTGGAAAAACCAAAATGGTATGTGAACTTTGCTGAAGATATTGCTCAACAAATCGCTGCTAAGAAGCGAACAAGGCAAAAGAAGAGACGTCAAAGACGTGGTTTAAGAATGAATTAGTAATATACCAGGTATGCATCAAAACTTTTTGTTTTGAATCAGGAACAACACTACAGAGGTTGTTGGATAACTATATGTCAATTGTTTATATTTTCCTAAATATTCAAAAACTCAATTTGTCTCTGCAGAGGTTACTGGAGAGTTGGACAAGTTTATTAGCAAGTTAGTGTTGATGTTCTGGCAAATATCAATGGATGCATCTGTTTGTTCATTTTATGGCTATGGTTGTCAAATACATAATATGTTACAGTTGATTTCTATAGTTTTGTGGCAAATAATAAATTAGCTTTAGACATAGCAACCTCTACACTCTGTTTGGATGGTTGTTTCATAATGTATCATATTATATTATATTGTATTGTGTCGTATTGTTCGTTCGCCATATGAATCTTCTATTATCTTATATCTATCTTGCTCTATTTAGGAACTAACAAATTTAAATTGAGCCACACAAAAAGGAAATGACAGCAACAACAACAACAAACCTAGAATGTTCCCACACGTGGATTCTGGGGAGGGCAAATAGGCAAATATCAAGGGTCATGTTCTTGATGGCTGAAAACTCAGCAAAAATCAAAATACCAAAAATCCCAGATTCTTTAGCAAAAAATAAGCCTAAAGAATATATTTTTTGTACGAGGAGTAAATATATCAAAAGGTCACTCAACTATGAAGAATTATCTAGTAAAGTCATTCAACTTTATTTTGTTTCAACAAAATCACTCAACTTAGAGACTTTCTATAAAATCACTCAATCAAATTTGTTATATAAAAAAATTTTGATATGACAAAATAAAATAAATAATTTATTTATGCCATGTAGACATGGACTCACAAATAAAACAAAATTAAAAATACCTATATCTTATCCCGACCCACCGACATTTTTCTAATTGTCAAAATTATAAATTTGAAATTTACGGATTTTCATAGTCCTCTTAAAATTCTTTATTTTTGCGAAAAAAAAAATTGATCTCTGGTTTTCGATTTATAGGCACTAAAAAATCAAGTTATACACAAATACGTACATACTTTTAATTATTTTGTCCTCTTCAATTTTTTTCTTTTATTGATTTTTTTTTTTGTCTTCCATTATATTTATATATATCTCAGTTCCCTATCTCAAAAATAAATCATAATTCTGGTAATGCATTGAATTGCCTCAAATCTCTATCTTGTATATATTTTTTCTGGGTCTCTGTTTTTTATGCGATTATTCCAAAATAAAAAGATACTCCCCTTTCAAAAAAATTATAGTTATGAGTCGATCGGTAGGATATAAGAAATGAATCTTCTTTAATTTAATTTTATTTGTGGAGTTCATATTTACATGATATAAAATATTTATTTTTTGTCATGTTAAAAAAGTTATGACAAATTTGATTGAGTGATTTTATAAGAGAAAAGCCTTTAGTTGAGTGATTTTGTAAGAGAAAAACCTTAAGTTGAGTGACTTTATTGATAAAAAATAGAGTTGAATGACTTTACTAGATAATTATTCATAGTTGAGTAACCTTTTGAGATATTTACTCTATAAAAGAGCAGCAAAGATGTAATCAAGATTGTCCCAATTAATGCAGAAATTTCAAACTTCAATTCCAAAAAAATACTTCAGCAAAATCCCAAAACTTTAAAGTACTGGTAGAAGTTAATAACATAGAAGAACGCTAATGCAGTCTCCATTTTGTAATCTCAAAGCTCAAGTCTTTTGCTTTCGTTTCTCTAGCTACAGTAATAATAGAGAAAACTGGGTGCTTTTTCTATTTTAATATAAGGAAACATGTTTAAAATTGGCATAATACATAAACATTATTCTTAACTTGGAGTCAGCTGGCAACCATGACCCTTAACTTTGGATGTGTACAAGTAGGCACTTAAACTTGTATAAAATTGAACAAATGGACACATTCGTCCTACATGGCAATTTTGTGTCCTACGCGTATTATGTCATGTAGGACACGTGTGTCTACTTGTTCAATTTTATACAAGTTTAAGTGTCTACTTGTGCACACTCAAAGTTGGAGGGCATAGTTCTCCATTGAAGTCAAGTTAAAGGTCATGTTTATAATTGCCTTTATGTACTCGGATATCCCGGTGCACAAAGTATTCTTCATTATCACATTCAAGAAATATGTACTTCGAGAGGTGTGATACAAGTATTAATCGTGTCTTTCATGAATAAAAAACCTGTTATGATTATTGTTCAGAAAGATTTGTGAGGTTGTTTATAGTATTTTGTTATTACTTTATCATTTTCGCTATTTATTTTTCTATACTGCTATGAATTGTGTTTTTTTCTTGAACCGGTCTCTCGAAAAACAGTGTCTTTACCTCTAATTAAGTTATTAGATATTGAAATTTTGACTACTCTATCTTGATTGAAATGTGTTTTTTAGGTGATTGATTAACGAAGAAAATTATTTGTATATTTTTTTTTTGAGCATATTTATATGGGTAAGATGTTAGTATGATATAATTAAGGTGTCTTTTGAAAAGCTAGTTATAATTCCCTTTATGCGTAAGTTGAATTTGACCAAATTATGATTACCAATATATCGTATCTTAAAAATATCAAAATCAAACTTTAAAATACGAAATCATACCAAAGTAATTTGGTATAATAATAATATAATATTTTTCAAAATTAAAATTACCACATGAATACATTTTTGTAAAACATTATGTACGTAAGAATCTCATTTGATTGTTACTGGTAAGTCCAATTATAGGATCCCCCGACGGGCCAAATCTAGGCCCAGTAAACGTTTCTACATCTTTCCCTTTTTTAAATCTCTCTCACTCTTTTATTTGTATAAGTATTTCATATTTACGATTAAATTTGTGAAAATTCATCCACCATTTATTATTCTGGACAAAAAAGAATTTATCTAATTCACTAGCTTGATGGACGCGGGAGGAAGAAATCTAAGAGAAGACACTCGTTTTTTAGGTCTTTTTTTCGATGCAACACGAAAAAGCGCCAAACTCCTTTTTTTTCTCAAGTCTATTTCCCCATTTTAACCCAAAAAATCATTTAAATAAAAAAGAACAAAAAAGTTTATAAATTAATTTTCTCTATTTTAATTTGTTTGTTCTATTTTTTTCAGTCCATTTTTAAAATGTCTTTTTTTCTTTTTTAACAACTCTTTAATCTTAACATTTCTTGATTTCCACATGACATGTTTAAGAATATAAAATTAAATAATATTTAATATATTTTTAATTTAAAATTATAAAATTCAAAACGCATTTTTTTAGTTTCTTAAAATTTGTGCCAAACAAAGTGAGTAACTTTTAGAAGAGAACAATAATAATTTGTGCTTATCATGTTTAGCATCTAAACTTGAATGATTTTGATCTTTGAAAACGAAAAGAAATCTTAAAAATGCGGCTTCATATTACTACTCCCTACGTCTCTTTTTTATTTGAAGGTAGATGACCGGGAGTAGAATTATTTAATTTAAGAAATTAATTATATTGTAAAATAAGACTTTTGATATGTAAGTTTGATATATACAAAAATTATAAAGTTATTTTATTTATATAATCATGTTATTTGGGTCAACTATACGTATCTTTAGAGATGAAGTTATAATTTGAAGTTTATGGGTTCTGATTTTTAATTTTTCTGAATTATTGAATTCTAGTTAATAAATTTTATATATTCAATAGATTTTTAAAAATAAATACAAGATTTAGATCAAAGTTCGTGAGTTCAGTAAGATTATCAAAGTTTGATGGCTAAGTTGGTGCATATTGGACCGAAACTCGAGCTTCTACATGGGCCGATTTACTAGGTCCAAAACCTCATTCGACCAGACACCTTCCCTCAAGCTGCACCTGCATGTGTTTCAAATCGTGTTTTAATTGAGTCAAGTTGACTCGACTTACTTGACAGGTTTATGATTAAAAGACTTGAATTATTATTTTAAGTAGATCTTAACAAAACATATTATTTAAACTAAAATAAAAATGTGAAGATTGATATTTCTTCAAATAAAAAGTAGTGTCATTTTCTTTCAAGAGAGAGCATTGTAACATACAATGTATACAAGTATTATTTATATACTTACTAATAGCTAAAAGTATATATCGTTTCCAATTTCATGCTCTTATCTTTCTTATCTAATCTTCAGTCTAGTCATTTTTTGTTCTATTTTATTTTTTATATATAAATAAAGACAAAAGATATAGTCACATCAAAAGAGGAACTATATACCTCTACCAATTGTTTTCTTTTTCAACCAAAAAAAGCAAACAATTAATAATTTTTTTCTTGTATATAAGTAACAAACATCGTAGTATTAGCCTTATCACGCAGTTTTAACCTTTTTTTTTTACATGTCTCTTACAATATGATGTTATTGTTACTATTCCTTTTCTGTATGCTTTGTAGTGCTTTTTATATTAGTTGTCATATTTTTTTTTTGGTTGTATTTCCTCGTTCATTATAACTATTTTAATTTGATACACTTGAGTTGAGGATCATTCGAAAACAATCAATCTATCTCCATTACACATACTCTGCTCTCCCAAGATCCAATTTGTGAAATTATACAAGATATATTATTATTGTTATTGCGATATATAGGTGATAAAACATGAATCTTGAAACACATATCCCCTTAGAGGCCATTAGGAGACAATAAAATGAGAAAGGGGTGATAAGGACAATGATAATATGTGTGTCATGGCCCATGTGGGAAAGTGAACTGATCTTGAAAAGGAAATATTGTAGAGTTGATGAATGATCAACAATTTTAATCAAAGTCTATCCCATTTGCACAATCATACAATATGTGGAAACATTATCTTTGGATATTTCTCCGTGTTGTTATATATCTACATGTGTGTGTGGAGATTCTAATTTTTGATATTTATTCATTTTTTGGGTTCAAAAACTTATTCTTCAGTACAGTAGAAATAAAAGATGTAGGGATATAAGTATTTTTTTGGTTCCAATTTATGTGATGGTGTTTAATTTGATACGAAGTTTAAAAAAGAAACGAAAACTTTTAAAATTTGTGATTTCTAATAAGTCATAGATATTTATGTGGTTATATTCCATCTCAAGGGTAAAATGAACGTTTTAAAGTTGAATTGTTACTAAATAGAAAAATATGTCTTTTTGGGACTGACTAAAAAAAGAGAGCATACAATTGGTTAAGAGACGGAAGGAGCACCAATTAGGTTATTTCAGTGAATCAATTTAACCAGTTTCTTACCACTAAGGATTATGATGGGATCCATCCACTTTTAACAAGAGATTTCAAATTCAAAAAAATTTGGTGTAGGGAGCACTTTCCTCTTTAATGTGTTTTACGCAATATGAATATAAATTAGTTGAGTCCCTATGCAAGTAACAGACACTGAACAGTAAGAAGAGAGTTTGTCAAAACATCAACTTCAACCGTAGCAAACGTTCAATATGGTCTATTCTTAAAACGGTTTTGCGTCAAGACTCGAGATAAACAATACTTAATAACTTTAACAATAATAGTATAGAAAAGGATATAAAAACAATTTCATTCAATTAGAGTTATGTACATCTATTATGATGAGTATGCATCTACTAAATCAATATAGGTTGTGGTGTAGTGGTGTAACTGCTTCATCCTTAATTAAAAGTTTCAGGTTTGAGCACTAGTATGGAGAAAATCATGTTAGGAGTGTCACCTCTAAAAGAGCCCTGTAATGCTCAATTCGAATTTAGTCGGGACTTCAATACAGACTCCAAACACCGAATTGGGAAACAAACAAAAAAGTATGCATCTACTAACACGAATCATATGAACTCAGTGACTTTGGTTCGAACGTTATATTTATTTTAAGAATTTATTGAATATTACAAATTATTATTTAGAACTCAATAACTTGAAAAAGATTCGAATTAAGAATATATTCATAAGAAGTGCTCCCTTCAATAAAAGATATTACGTAATTCAAAAATAAATATCGAACACCGAATAAAAAAATTATCCGTGTGGTACACGAACACACCACCACCATGCATGTATATAATGATTAAGGGGCCAATATAATTGACATATATATGTGTGTGATTAATAGTCAAATATAGGCAGCTAATCGACTAACATTCTTTTGATAAGTATGGATCATAAACTTTGGAATATGTCTTTTCAAGCTTTAAATAAATGAATCTACCCTTTAATTAAACCCTCCTCCATTGATAAGGACGTAATTGTCCTATTTTCTTTGACAACTAAGTTTAAAGATTATATTATTTTTTCCACTTACAAGTAATTTACATTTTAACCTTTTCCTAATTAATCTTTGTTGAAAAATGGACAATGTCGACTCTAAAAATGACTTTTTAGGAATTATTTTCTTTTTCGTAATTAGTATGTCCCATTATCAAGCATATAAGAATATTCCTTCGGGACATTTGCGTTGGTCTTTGATTTTAGTCTCTCAAAATAAATAATCTTTTTATGTGGTAAACGTTTATATATTGAATAAGTTATACTTTCCGATCTTAATTAAAGAATTTATACCTCACTAGACATAAATTTGATTGCTAAAAGTAATTTTTTTAAGAAAAAAATCAATACATTTGGAGGATTTAAAACCAATTCATTTAAAGGACAAAAGTGTAATTTTTCCTATTCCTGCCACTTATTTTTTGACTTTGCCTTCTCTAACTAAAATTATGATGGCGATTGTGAAATTAGTCCATAAAATATAACTCATTCATCTTGTCTAAGTTTTGTCGGGCTGAGTTGGGAATCAATTTGTGAACGATCAAAGTTAATTCATCAAAAAAGTTACATGGATTATATAGTTCAGATTGATTCGTAAGAAAACTTGTCAAAATATTTATATAAACAAATTATTTCTTCGATATGTGTTAGATATAGCCTTAACAATAAAAAAGTATTTAGTACTCATAAATTTTAAGAAAATAATACAAAAATTAAACTTGATTAAAGTTAGATAGTTCAATTTAATCAACTAAACATATTAATGACCCAAATATTTATTAATTCAATCATTTTAACTCCTCAAAATTCTATCAACACGTCTATTCGATACCCCTTAATCTTAATAACAATATATATATATAGACTTTATGTTAGTGGTAGGGGGGTGATCATAGGTTCCTAGGTATCATCAATAGATTAGCTACATTAATTCAAAATTCAAAATCACATTATAATGTTGAAATGAAGACAAATTATACAACTATTTATATGTTGGTTTCAAATTTCAATTGAAGTAAAGTAGCCATAGCTATATATATAGCTCAAAACAAAAAAGATCCTTCAAATTTGTGACCCTTCAATTATTCTAATATATTGAATACATTGTAACATGTTAGTTGTCAGCATTTAATAATGAATCAACTGGCCCCAAATTATTAAAAAGGTGAATCAAACAGAAAATAGAAAAAAGAAAAGGCGTCCAAGTTGTGTTTTGTGTCAATTTATGTAATGATATTTGACTAAATACGAAATTTAATAAATTAATAAAGATTTTTAAAATTTATAAATTAAAATAAGTTAGAAATATTTATGTGACTGTGAATTATTTTATTAAAAAAATAAAATAATTTATAATTAAACTATTATTAAATAAAAATATATATCATTTTTAAAAACTATCTAAAAAGAAAATAATGTCACGGAACATATGTAATACTCCTCTTTCTTTTTTTATCCTAAACTAACAATAATTATTTTTTCTTTTATTTAAATTTAGTTGTTCTTTTCAAGATCTCCTGAATCCAGTGTGTTTGGTGATACGATAGGAAAATTTTGCACTCCATTAAAATTTATTTAGCTGAATTTGATTTGACACAAATTTTAAAAAAAATTAATTATGTAATCTTAACTAGGGTATATAAAATATATCAAAATACTTTTTAATCTTCTAATTTTAAACATATCATATAAAAAATAATACAGTAACCAAAAAATTATAAAAAAAAAAAAAAAGACGAAATGAACTGAGGGTCCCTTTTACTTTATCTTGGATGATCATGATTCTCATTTCAAATTCACAAAGAAGAAGATGAAAAGTAAAAAAAGAAAGAAATATATTTTTTGAAACGTCTAAAAAGAAAAATAAGACAAACAGATAGAAAGAAATGGAGTTTGTGTTTACTATTATTGATTAAAACTAATAGTAATAAATTATTAATCATACTTGCTTGTTAATTCTATTCCTTCCTCTTTCTAATATTGAATTTAAAAAGAAATTGTTAAGTATGCGTATTAACTTTATTTTACCTACGTAGAAATCACCTATTTTTTTTAGCAATTTAAACGTACGAGCTCTATGAGATCACTGTATATATTCCAAATAGCGAAATTTATTTCGCTAAAAATATTCAAGATTTAATATATATATTTATATCTTTGACTTACATATATAATAAAAAATTATTCAACTGATCGTTTTATACTTTACGTGTGGTTTTGCTATCGTTTAAATTCAAATTTTGAGTATGAGGTCGTTTATGGTAATGAGTACTTTACAGTAAAAGCAAGATTTTTCTATGTAAATTTAAATTAGTTGGGTTTCAAAACGAGTACCAAACGCCTGAAAAAAAAGAAGAGAAAAGATTGTCTTATATTGTGAACATGTCACAATAATGGTGAAGAAAACATGCTTAAAAAGCAAGAAAATAATCATAAATTGTATAAATCAACTCTCTTGTCCATTGCATTATCCTATATTTGAATTGAGGTCCTAATTATCCTTTCATATCAAGAAATTGCACTTTACACAATAATTTATTGGAAAGCACGTGAATGGTTAGTATTAGTGACAGCTTCTAATATTAATTAGTGTTAATTTAGATATAATAAACATCTTTGCTTTAGGATAAGAAATTCGACTATTGACCACGTGACCTGGATGTAATCTTGAAAAATTAAAAGAAAAATGTTCATTACCTCATATAAAAAGTGTTTCTAACTTATACTATATTCCATCGGTCACAAAATACTTATCTCATTTTGTTTATTGAAAATCAAATTATATAAAAAAATGTTGTTTTATATATTAATATATTATATATTTTTAACCATACTGATATGAAAGAATATTATATCTTATAGTACTTTTAATTTAGTTTTCAAAAATCTAAATTTTAATTTTAAAGTATTGAATTAATCCTAATCTGATTTAGCTTTTGAAATTAGTCAAATTAACTCTCGAGAAGCGAACACAATTTTGGGACAGAGAGAGTAGTATTCAGAGTTGAATCAATTTTAAAGAAATACTATCGATGGTCATGGTTGATTGATAAGCATTTAATATATTCTTAGTCAGAGGTCTCATACTGAAGCTCTAAAAAATAGAGTAGCCTTTAATAGAGAGCGTTTTACTCTTCTAAAGTGAGACCTTTTCGACACAAAATTTGAATTAGTCGAGCCTCTAAATTTTGAAGGAGTCACTTCTTAAAATCATCAAATATCCCCATCACTTATTAAGTACTAGGTAAAGGTGGAAAAAAGTGAAATAATTTTTCGAAAATAATTTCTTGAAAAATAGAAATATAAAATGAAATTTTCTTGGGAATCTATTTTGTTTGGCTTATTTTACTTGGCTTGTGCATTTGATCAAATCACTTTAAAATCATAGTATGTATCTTTAGTTATTATCATGGAAGTTTTACTTCATGGAAAATTGACCACTCGTATATATTTTGCATTCATATCAAAAGTATCATAAAACAAATAAATTATTGAAAACAAGCCTATACAATAATAATATATTCAACATAACCTCATAAATGATACATAAAAAGGACGAGTTCATTTCTGTCATATTGACCAAAAATTATATTTTTTCTTTTCTCGGGTAAAGTAGAGAAATCATTTTCAATAAAATCCTTAATTCAAGAAAAATGTTTTTAAAAATTAATTTGAATAAAATTAGACATATGTGAGATGTATATGTGGTTTTTATCTGAAATATATTTTATTAAAAATAAGTTTTATGATATCATCATAATAGAATAATATTCTAATGATAGCATTCTTTTTATTAAAAAAAATCAATTTTTAATTTTTTCTTTTCCATTATCTTGATCCATTACAATAGTCGCAATCTTGATAAGAAGACTTTTAAATATTTGACCACACATTATTTTTCTTCAATAATATAAAACTTTTTAAAAAAATATGGCAAGAGAAATATGAGAAATTTAATTTTACAATTCTTTACAAACTTATTTTTTAATTTTATATTTACATTTTACAAGAATTTTTTTTAAATGATCATAAGAGATTATTTCCGCGAGCAATTTTCGAAAAGACAAAAAGGGAAAAGGTAAGAGCTTTTTAATTAGGAAAAGTGGGAAGTGGGCCCGGGTTTGGTTTTGGCGGCATATCTTTTGGATCAGTTAGGACCGTTAATGTGGGCTGGGCCTTTACAGTAATTAAATGGGCCTTCATGCGAAGCAAAAGCATTGGGATTAGGGACCACAAACCTCAAATATTTCACCTCGTTACCTGTGCCCAATTTCAAAATTGCCACACACTTTTTTCTTGTTATTTAAGTATTTATTATTTAATAAAGTAAAATTCTATGGTTATAATGGAATTGTTCTTGAGAAGAGGAGCCGAGAGCAACGATAAAGTTATTTTAGTGTGATTTATATGTCATAAATTTGAACCGTAAAGATTAGATTAAGTTTTTTAGTTCACACCCATTAAGATTTGCTAATACGAGAAATATTTTATGCATCAAATTACTTTGTCAGAATTGATCTTAAAAGGAAATTCACTCCATCAATACTAGTATCATCTCGAAGCATGGGTTTTAGTTTTTTTTTTTTAGCTAACAATAACAATAAAAAGCATTCTCTCGCACTATAATTTTTACCTGTTTTTTAAATAACATGAATAAATACTCTCTTTATCTTAATTTATATGGTATTTTTTTTTTTGGTCCGTTTCAAGTAGAATGTTATATTTCCTTATTTGATAACTATTTAATGATACCATTTCCATTTTTTTCTTTTGGATCCCACTAAACACTTTATTGTGAAGAAAAAATAACTAAAAGTAAACATTAAAGTGACTTTATTAAGGACAATTTGATAAACATAACAAAGTCTTCTCTTATTTTTAAACTTCACGTCTGATCAAACGATGCCACATGAATTGAAATGAAAGATGTAACATATGTTTTTATCATTAACTTGACATCGTTGACAAAATAATTTTTACATAAATGATTCAAGGAAAAAAAAGGGAAAGAAATTAATCGTTTAAATTGGCATTTCCTTTCTTGACAAGTAATCTTTGATTTTTATAACATTGCATATATGTAATTTTTTTCCACAAATATTCCGTCCAACACAATATATTTCACCTAACACAATAAACGTATTAAGATTTTGGATTTTGTCAAACCCAAATTATTGAGTTTAAAATATTATATATCACAATCCTAATAGATTATGTACCTAACAACACTTATAATTTTTTTAAAAAATTATACTTTGTATGATATGTGTTGACCTGCTTCGTTGTTATGATGGTAATAGCTTTAATTAAATAGCTAACATTTTTTTACTTCACTAAATTATAAGAAAAATATTGTTGAGAAAAAACAGAAACATTTTGATGCCAGTTGCAATTGAATTAATTAATCTTGTGATATTTAGTATATCACTTTAAATACTTTTGCTTTCTTCATGGATGATGTACTCATATGTCTATTAAATAACTATAAACTATAAACGTATAGGCATCAAATGTGATATATGAGACTCGACTAAATTTGAATTTGCGCATTGTAAGGTTTATTTCTGGGGTTTACACTCTCAATAAGATTTTTTTCATTCTCAGGGACTCGAACCCACTCGAAACCTCTAATTAAGATGGAGAAATCCTAACCATCCTGCGATAATTTGATAAAAGATATGTGTCAACCAAATGATCTTATATCATTTTTCTTTCAAAAAAAGATTGTTTTATCAGGTAAATTAATACATTACTTGTATTGTTTTTTAAAAAAAATGTATTTATATTGCGTATAAGCCTCAACTAAGAGAAATTAAGGATTTTGAAAATATTTGTGACCATAAAGAAATAGATGTTGACTTAGTGAAATTGATGAAAGGAATCTGTTACATGATTAACGTTTTTATTTGCTTATACGTCTTTTACATATCATATCAAATATTAATAATAGGTGTCTCTATCTTGATTAACTGTGGCTTTTCAAACAAAAACTCCTTAATTATAAGAATATGATGTTTTGAACTTTTGATAATTGCTACATATTCTATCTATATATACTACTATAAGAATAAGTGAAAACTAGATATCCTTATTAATGGAATTATAATTTTCACTAGGAAGAATCAAAATATAACGAAGTAAATATAGATAGAAGTTAAAGAGCTTCAATATTTTCTATATATGCATAAAAATATTTTTTAATTTTATATATATCAGGTAATTATCAATAAAGGAGATTTGAGAGAATGATGCCCTTGTGATATCTTAGTTCTACCAATGGATACCGCCAAAGATAGGGCGGAAAATAACCATCAATAAGATGTTTCGAGTTTTAAAAACGAATTATTACATTTGACAGGGATCACACTTTTTTCTAAAGTAGAATTTTTCTTATATGTACTTTACTTTAAGAGTTGATTTTCAATGCAAATCTAAATTAAACGAGTTTTTAAAATGAATAAAACACCAAAAAGGAAAAAAATGAAATTAAGAATACTAGAATCTTTGATCACCTAGCAATTATTATAGAAAAAATCAAAGTAGCTAGTATAACTTTATTATCAAAAATACCAATTGATCGATCACTAACATCTTTCTAGAAATCTTACACTTAATATCTCTATTATATGAAATCAAAATTCTTGACCAAGATAAGAAAATAATAACATAGTTGTAGAGTATAACAACTCAGGAGCACAAGGAAGTAGTTCAACTATTATTTTTAAATGGTAATATTCGAGTCAACTTGCGCGCACCTCAATTATTTCATTATATTTATATTACTTCATACCAATACACATATCCAATAACTTTATCAACTAAAACTTTTATAGATCGAAGAAAACCGCTTAATGTCTCTCATATCTACTGCGATTTGAACCTTAATCTCTAAAGTTTTCACTCACTCTATCAACCATTACCTTAAAAATTTCTTGACATTAGGTAGTATAACATTAGGGACTACTTCACATTTCTTGAATCATTTAGGTACCTATGTTAACATTTCCCCAAACATCTTGGTGCAAAGAAGAAATATTTGAGTTAGAAGCCCAATGGTCAAGTAGTAAATGTAACCAATATTATGGGTGTATATTTATATATAAAATATAAATAAAAACCAATAAAATAAAAATAATAAATCCCATTATTCAACCTTTAAATATTTTTGCTTCTGCCTTAAACTCCACTTTGGGTCTTGTCTTCTTGAAAAAAAAAAAAAAAAACCATATACAATAATCTTAGACCGCCATTATCAAAACCAGAAAACTTGCAAAACGCACAAATACCCACAGAAGAAATAGATCACAAATCTCTGTAAGATTGAAAAAAATTTGAACTTTTGAAGTTGAAAAACAAAAAAGTTTCCATTTTTAGCTTATGTTAAATGCATCAGAAGAATCTTGAAGTTCAGATAGGTCAAGAACAGTGTGACCTTTCATCCAATTTCATTTCTTCAAATCAAAAACAATATCAAAATCCAATCTTTACCCCAAATCAGTCAACCCCATCTGAGAATTTTTGCAAAATTAATCTCCAAATCAAGATCCCATCACCAGATTCTTCAACTAATCAGATTCACTTTAGGGATGAACCTATTTGCCAGAATCAATCACCAGGAAAAACCCGTTTGTCAACACCTCATAAAAGGCCAATAATGTCTCAAAGTTCTAATCTTTATCACTCCCCAACCCCATCTTCATCTGTTAACCAACAAGTACAACGCAATCATTTCAAAGCTACTGTTTTGAAGTCAAGCTCTTCATCAAATCAGTCTTTTCTATGTCCTTGTTCTATTCCTGTGTTGTTAGCTACAAAAAGAATTACTCTAAGGCTCCTTCATCACTCTTGTCATGCTTCTTGGATTAGAGTCCATTTGAAGCTTTTTATATTGCTTTCTTTGCCTTCTCTTTACTTGTTGACTTCAACTCATTACTGGGGTTCTTTTATTTACTTTCTGTTTATTATTGCTGTAATTGCTTTTCTTGTGGTTTCACTTTGTGTGGCTCTCCCTTGTGTTCCTTCTATCCGTATATTTCTTGCTAGAACTTTGTCTATCAATCTTCATTCATCACCTACTGCCTCAAAGTCTAGACCTTCAGTTGTTTGGTCAATTGGTTCAAAGCCTAAACAAGAAAGGAAACCAGTTTCAGGGTGTTGGGTGCAAGTTTACAGCAATGGTGATGTGTATGAGGGTGAATTTCATAAAGGGAAATGCTCAGGAAGTGGGGTTTATTACTATCGTTTGAATGGGAGGTATGAAGGTGATTGGATAGATGGAAAATATGATGGATATGGGGTGGAAACGTGGTCGAAAGGGAGCAGGTATAGGGGGCAATACAGGCAGGGATTGAGGCATGGAGTTGGGATGTATAGGTCTTATACTGGGGATCTATATGCTGGTGAATGGTGTAATGGGCAGTGTCATGGATATGGGGTTCATACTTGTGAAGATGGAAGCAGTTATACAGGGGAGTTTAAGTGGGGTGTCAAACATGGATTGGGTCATTATCATTTCAGGTAACCACTTGGGAACATTTGCAATTGTTTCTTTTTGGATTTCTAGTTATTAACTTGATGTTATTCTTCAAGTATGTGTGTGTGCGCACTCTTCGATTATTGTATTATTTTGTTGTCATTACTGTTCTTTCCTCTGTATGTTCTGTACTGCTCTTCATTTCACATTATTTCATTGTTGCTACTGCTCTCATTTCTGCATTTCCTAACTGCTTGGATATGCTTTATTTTAAGTCGGGATATGCTTTATTTTAAGTCGAGGGTCTATCCATAACAACCTCTCTATCTTGTACTAGGTAGGGGTAAGGTATGCGTACACTCTACGGACCCCACTTGTGGCATTACACTGGGTTTGTTGTTGTTATTGTTGTTATTCTTCAAGTAGAGCTTTTGTGTTCATGTGAATTCTCAATGGCTAAGGCTTAGCATTTTCACTTGTTTTTCTCAAAATTCGGGTTATATGTGCTTGGGCTACATTTGCCTTGTCCTTTATCATGTCGGATTAGAGATCTTTTTGATTTTTTCGTTGTAGCATCAAGAATTCGTGCACATTCCAAGAGCTACATAGTTGGCTCAATTGGTTCAAGTTTTGTTGGGATAGTTCCATATTTTCTACATGCAAAATAGGAAACATAATTTTGTATCAAGTTTGTCTTTGTCTTAACTTCAGTGTACTTACTTATCGGTGCTCTAGGGTATATTGCAACGATACTAAGTAAGATGTTCAAGTTCCCACATACATTATGGATCATGATGCATTTAATTTTATTATACATGTGAGAATAGGCAACGTGTAAAGTTTAAGATATTAGGTTATTCACCTACATTTTTATGCTCAATAAAAGACATTCTCTGAGGACTGAGAACAGACAATAACTGCAGTACTCTGAACTGGCTTTTATGAAATCACCAGCTGTCTATTTATATTGAGGTTAGTTCAACTTGAAGGTATTCTGTTGCTTATACTTGATGCCTAAATGTTAGGGTGTCTTTCTTGCTTAGAAAGTGATAAAAGTTAAAGACTTAAGATTTTATCCAGCCACTACAGTTGCCGGCTTGTTCTAAGGAAGATCCATCTTTTTTCGCTTTCCCTGGATTTGGTCAGAGAAAGATAATTTGGGGAATGTCGATGAATTTCTATTTAAGTTGTGCTTTTGGAGTATCCTTAGGAACGTGGTTCAGATCATTGCTATTCTTGTCTGTCATTCATGGATGAATCAGCGGTGGAAGTTCGAATGTATTATCTAGGATTGTCTTTCTGGGTTTTGATGGTTTGCCACTGCATTCTTCCTTTATTTCAAGGTGAATTGAGGAAAGATGATAAGACTCTATTTAGATGTCCTTGAATGTTGTCACTGTTACTAAAATCTCCAACTCTGACATGAGAGTATGTTCTCTGTGGGATTAGCTATGCTTTATAACTTCTTTTTGAAGCCTACAGTCATGTGACTGGTGTTACCTCTTGGACTACAGATATGATCTGCATAGTTTAAGCTGGTGTTACTCCTTTTTTTTTTTGTGGGGGTGGGTGGTCAGTGATCCTTAACTTCTTTGTCTGCTCCAGTCCAAGGAGTCTACTTTCAGTATCCTTTCGCAGACTGCGCACGAGGAGCATGGAATTCCACAGTTTCTTCTGCTGTCATTTCACACCCTCTTTTCTCACGCATTTTTCAAATGTTATTACAGACTCTAATCACTCAACTGGATAAGAGGCTTGCTTAGCTAGGTTAGATTCTTGTTTATGTAGCACTCTTGTCCGACATTTAGAGGGGAGGGGGTGAGAAACCTGTCTAAGCCATGTTAGGATAAATAAAGATGATTGAATGGCATTACTGGCAGCCTTTGGAACTATATACATGGATGGTCATGTTAATAAGGGGAAGTAAATTGTTTTGTCCCATGTTCATATTTAAGGCTGACTTGGATACTTGAATTAGGACAGAGACACAAGTATATTATATTGTTTTATGTGTTTTCTTTTTATATTCTAGACCCCACATTCAGAATACAATGCCCAAAATCTGATTTAGTATTAGTTTTTAAGTTCTGACATGCTATACACTTTGCCCTCATATATTTTATTTAAAACATTGGAGTAAGACGGCTATTGTTACTCTTTGACTAACAGCTTTTTTATCAGCTATATGAAAGACTGCTGATTGAGGGTTTAAAACTGAAATATTTTTATACTGGAAGGAGAAAGCTTGTTTTCTTATGCCGACCTACTGAATGCCACTATATATTATCTGTAATTTCCTCATTCTGCTGCAGCCTAGTTTCATGTTTCTTTCTGCTGTACCAATTCTTACCATGAGTGATAATAATTATCTTGATTAATGCAGAGAATGATAAGCTATCACTTTGTTGTGACCTGTCTTACTCTTCTATTTCTTTTCCTTTCTCTGTTCTCTTTCTTGGGAGAATATCCGTGCATGTACATTTACTCAC
>JAGDQO010001678.1:0-16837 GCA_018342035.1 Solanum appendiculatum
ACCCCGAACCCCGAACCCCGAACCCCGAACCCCGAACCACGAATCACGAACCCCGAACCCTGAACCCCAAACCCCGAACCCCGAACCCTGAACCCTGAACCCTGAATCTCGAACCTTGAACCCCGAAACTTGAACCCCAAACCCCAAACCCTAACACCGAACCCCAAACCTTGAACCATGAACCCTGAACCCTGAAACCTGAACCCCTAAACCTTAACCCTGAACCCTGAACCCTGTTTTACATATTTACCATATTTGGTGTACTATCGTCCAAGGATTTTTTGTGATAGGAGGTCCGATCGGATTTTTGACCAACAGTTTTTCTGAGGGTCCGTTAACACCTTATCAATGGCGTGAGTTGGTCCCGAGGGGCAAACGTCTGCATTTTGAGGTTCAAAATAGGCCAAGAGCGGGAATATGGCCATATTTACAATTTTTCGCGTACTATATTCCACGGATTTTATGTGATAAAAGGCCCGGACAGATTTTTCACCAAAAATTTTTGTGGGGGTTCGTTAACCCTTTATCAATGGCCATATTTACCATTTTTGGTGTACTATCGTCCACGGATTTTCGGTCATAGGAGGTCCGATCGGATTTTTGGCCAACAGTTTTTCTGGGGGTCCGTTAAGACCTTATCAATGGCGTAAGTTGGTCCCGAGGGGCAAACATCTGCATTTTGAGGTTCAAAATAGGCCTATAGCAGGAATAGCGCCATATTTTCCATTTTCCCTGTATTATAGTCCACAGATTTTTGGTGATAGGAGGTCATGAGGGATTTTTGGCCAAAGTTTTTTGTGGCGGTCCGTTAAGACCTTATCAATGGCGTGAGTTGGTAACGAGGGGCAAATGTCTGCATTTTGATGTTCAAAATAGGCCCAGAGCGGGAATATCGCCATATTTTCCATTTTCCGTGTACTATAGTCCACGGATTTTTTGTAATAGGAGGTCCGGTCGAATTTTTGGCTAAAATTTTTTATGGGGATCCGTTGAGACCTTGACAATGGCGTGAGTTTTTCCCTAGAGGCTAACTTCTGCATTTTGAGGTTCAAAATAGGCCCAGAGCGGGAATATGGCCATATTTACAATTTTCCGTGTAATATAGTCCACAAATTTTTTGTTATAGGAGGTCCGGATGGATTGTTAGCCGAAAGTTTTCGTTGGTGTCCGTTAAGACCTTATGAATGAATTGAGGTTATCCCGAGTCGAAAACGTCTGCATTTTGAGGTTCAAAATAGGCCTAGAGCGGGAATATGGCCATATTTGTCGTTTTCCGTGTACTATAGTCCACATATTTTTGGTGATAGGATATCCGAATGGATTTTTGGCCAAACTATTTTTTCGGGGTACGTTAAGACCTTATCAATGGCGTGAGTTGGTCCTGAGGGGAAAACATCTGCATTTTGAGGTTAAAAATAGGCCCAGAGCGGGAGTATGGCCATATCTGCCGTTTTCCGTGTACTATACTCCACGGATTTTTGGTGATAAAAGGCCCGGACAGATTTTTCACCAAATATTTTTGTGGGGGTTCTTTAACCCCTTATCAATTGGGTGAGTTGGTCCCGAGGGGCAAATATCTGCATTTTGAGGTTCAAAATAGGCCCAGAGAGGGAATATGACCATATTTGCCATTTTTCGTGTACTATAGTCCACAGATTTTTTGTTATAGGAGGTCCGGATGTATTTTTGGCTGAAAATTTTTTTGGGGGTCCGTTAAGACCTTATCAATGGCGTGAGTTGGTCCCGAGTGGCAAACTTCTGCATTTTGAGGTTCAAAATAGACCCAGAGAGGGAATATGGCCATATTTGCCATTTTTCGTGTACTATAGTCCACGAATTTTTTGAGATAGGAGGTATAGACAGATTTTTCATTGAAATGTTCAAGGTTTTCATACTCTCTGTCTAGAGCCAATAGGGGTAACATTTGAGTTGTTACAAAGTCAAATTTTTCTTCCTTTGGGATAGTAGTTGGAGTAGGTAATTCAGGTTTAACAGCTTGAGCAAACGACTCGGGGGTCTTCATTGTATAATTGTCTTTAGTTTGGACATTAGAACTTGATGCTCCAGGAGTCAAAGGTCTATTTGGCCTTAATTGTATTAATTTGGTAGGATTGGGAGGTGGAGCGGGCAATTTTGGATAGTCCGCAAGCATAGTAAATCTATTATCAAATACCGGTCTTTGTGGGGTTTTTGCCGGTGTTAAAGGAGGTAAGACGAATGGTTTCGCCATAGGTTTTCCTTCTTTCGAAGGAGTATTAGGCTTGAAAGGCCTCATTTTTTCCCTGTAAAAATTCTCTTGTTAGAAAATCAGGTAAAGAGTTATTTTCTCCTTTTATAAAATCAATTTGAAAATCAAAGCTAGATAGTAGAGCTTGCCATCTAGCAAATATTTGTTTTGACACTAAATTTTTTACATCCTTTTGTAAAATTTCTTTAGCCGATTTACAATCAACTCTTAATAAAAATTCTTTGTTTATTAAGTCATCTTGAAATTTTGTGATACATAGCACTATAGACAAGATTTCTTTTTTAACAGTAGAATAATTCTTTTGAGCAGAATTCCAGATTCCTGAAGTAAAACGAACTAATTGTTCGGGAGATTCTAAAGAACTTCTTTGTTTCAGAATACCTCCATATCCTAAGTCAGAAGCATCAGTTTCTACAATCATAAAATCATTAGGATTAGGGATTCCTAAACAAGGGAGACTCTGAACTAATTTTTTAACAGTTATGACTGCCTGAGTTTGATCATTTCCCCAAGGGACAGGATTTTTCTTGAGCCTTTTATATAAAGGTTCACAAACTTGTCTGACTTTAGGAATAAAATCAACAACATAATTTAAACTTCCTAAAAACCTCTGCAATTGGGTTTTATCAATAATTTCATTAGGAAATTTGGAAGAGAACTCAATGGCTCTACAGATAGGTTTGTAACTACCTTGATAAAGATCATGGCCTAAGAACCTTATAGAGGTTTGAAAGAGTTTAATCTTTTTGGCACTAACCACCAAACCATTACATTTAACAATCTTAAAGAAAGTATTAAGATGCTTAAAATGCGAATCAATATCATTAGAAAAGATAAGCACATCATCAATATAGACAATAGACATATAACTATAATCATTAAAAATGTTATTCATGATATTTTGGAATTCAGAAGGAGCATTCTTGAGTCCGAAAGGCATAACATTCCATTCATATTGTCCAAATGGGACATTGAAAGCAGTCTTATATTTATCTTTGTTAGCAATTTGAATTTGCCAAAAACCAGACTTCATATCAAACTTGCTATAAATATTAGCCTTATAAGTTCGTTTTAACAAATCTCTTTTGTTGGGTATCGGGTACCTAATCCATTTTAAAACAGCATTCAAAGGTTTATAGTTTATAACAAGTCTAGGTGCTCCTCTTTCTTTTTCAGCACTATTGTTGACATAGAAAGCAGAGCAACTCCAAGGAGATTTAGAAACATTAATAATTTTATTTTTCAACAAATTATCAATTTCTTTTTTACAATAATCAAGTAATTCATGATTCATTTGAATAGGTCTAGCCTTAGTTGTAATGGCTTGTTCATTAAACCTTCAATGTAAAGTAAATCAACAATATGCTTTTTTCTTTCCCAAAAAGCATTAGGAAAATCAGAGCAAATTTCATTTTCAAATTTTTTGTGAAGATTGGATATATTAGTAATTATCTCCGGGGTTTTTAAAATTTGCTCAATTTTTTTAATTTTTATTTCATTTTTGAGAAAACTAACATGCTGAGATAAAGAGTTTATTCTGAAAACCATTTTTTCTCTGATAAAATTACTTTCATCTTGGGAAAGAGTTTTAACAAAAGGAAAATGTAATTCTTTTCCCAGAATGGAAGTAGTAATACCATTTAGATTAGTAACAAAAGGTTTTATCTGAGTGATAAAAGGTATTCCAAGAATAATATCTTCATTAATATCTTCAGTAATAATGAAATCATTTGTTAAACAAATATTATTGTTACAAATATGAGCTTTAGAAAGCTTATAATTAATTTTTAGCAACTCACCAGTAGCAGAATATAATTTGGAAGTACTTTTTTCTAAGTACTTAGTAGGAACAATACCTTTAACAATGCAATTTCGATCTGCACCACTGTCAAGCAAAGCAATTTTATTAATAACAAAATCTTTATTGACAACAATCTTAATAGGTATATGATGACTCTGAGGTCTAACAGATGTAATAACATCTATACCTGGACAAGAGGTAGTCGCGATATTAGGAGTGGGTGTGGCAGAAAGATCAATATTGAAAGGAGGATAATCTAAGTTATCCTTTTCAGGGATTTCTTCAGTTTCTTCATCAAGATTCTGTTTAGCAATCTCTTTGAGGATTTTATCAGCAATGACATCAGTTTCAACTTTCCCAAGTCTGAATTTAATGTCTTTGATTTCCTCTTTAAGAGTTTTGACTTCATGATTAAGATCAGAAATAGTAGGTTCGGCATTTCTTTCGAACCTATTCATGATTTGTTTCATGCTGAAAGGTTCAACCATAGTACGAGCTTTGGGCTTATCCTTTTGGTTGAGAATAAGATTCTTGAGCTCTATAAGATATTTTTTCTTAGCTTCTTCATTATCAATATGTTCAATAATGTCGAAGAGAGCTTCTTTAGAGTCATTGCTAAGGACTCTAATTTGAGGAATTTCTTCACAAACACAGAAAGCCTCTGTGCAGTTACAGTTTTTTCCCGATTGGCTAGAATCTGAATCATAATCGACGTTGATATCTTCTTCGTCGCTATATTCAGCAGAATTATTTGAAGAATCGGATAAAGGTTCTTCAAGAATAGAAAAAAGCTTTTCTTTGGTTGCTTCATCTATTTCAAGACTGTTGATCTTCTTCTGTTTACCAGACCTGCATTCACTAGCTCTATGGCCAGATTTTCCACAAGTCCAACATACATCCTCTTTGGATTTCTTAAATCCTTTATGTTTTTTCCTTCTTTTGGAAGATTTTTTGTAATCCTTTTCAGAAGTTCTTTTAGACTTACTACGATGAGTCTTCTTATTTTCCTTGTTCTCCTTCCTGATTTTTCTTGAAGGAGGTGTTAGAGAAACAAACCCGAAGTCTTGACAAAAACTTCCTAATTCTCTTCTTGACGAAGATTTTTCCTTTTTAAGTTGATGTTTCAACTTAATGTCTGTACAGAGTTCTAATCCTACAGTGTTTATAACACTAATAAGATCTCCATAAGCCATTTGATCATAAGGAATTTTTCCTTCATTCCTATCTTGAATTTTGGTTCTTACCTTATCGGCAAAAAGAGGGGGAAGTCCACTAATAAATCTTTCCTTCCAAAAGTCTAGATTACAATCAGGTCTGATCATTACCTTTTGCATAAAATTATATTTATACCAGGTAAAATCGTCTAAAGAGGGACAACTGATATTGTTGAGGATTTGGAGACTCCTGTCTTGAAACAACTTAGGTTCTCCTATAAAATGCTTTGCTATATGGTAGAGAAGAGTAGCACAAGCATCTTCTTTGAAAACTTCAGTAGGAACTTCATTAGTTCCTTCCATTTTAATAACAATCTCAGTAGCATGAGTATCATAAATAGTTCTCTTAGTTTCTTCTGAAACATAATTGTCCCACCAATGTTTTATCATTCCAGTGAATCCTGCAACGATCATTGAAGCAGCTTCCCTATCAGAAGAATTTCTTATTTTGTAAGTTGTGATAGCTATCCCCATCTCGTGGAGCTTATTATAGATCTGATGTTCTGCTAGACCATCGATGTTCCATTCAGTTATACTGCTTCCTTCATGAGAAGAAGTGGAGAGAAAAGCGTTTTCTTCATATTGAAGGTCTGGGAAAGAAGGTCTTTTATGATAGTTTTTTCGGTTATGATATCTATCATTGGAGAGTTTTTGGACAAGATTATCTTTGATAGTAGAAAGTATTTTACCACTTGTGCTGGTAGAAGTTCTGAAAGCAGCTCTTTTATCAGATATAGAGAAATTGGCTAATTTCTCATTAATTTTATCCAGAATATTGTCAGAAATATCAAAGGTATTTTTGAGCTTAGGATAATTTTCTCGGGAAAATTCATTGATTTTGAATATAGGGTTTGGGTCTATTTTCTGACTGCTGTTGGTAGAAGATAGAGGGACTGGCCTTCCTGAAAAAGAGGCTCTTTCTTTGGAATCTTCAATTTGTCTAGAAACAACATGAAGAATTTGATTAGTGTAATTATTCTGTTCTATAATCTTGTTGATATCAAGATTAGTAGCAATGACAGAAGGTTTTTCCGTGGAGAGGATTTTAAAAGGGGAAGCTTTTATAATAGTTCCTTGAATAGGGATATTTATTCCTTCTAGAGGGGGAGTGATATCTTCAATAACTTTGTTTGAAGTGGTATACCATTTGTTGATGATGACTTTAAGAGAATCCTTCTGATTTTCAATTTTTCCTGTCATCTCAAACCACTTAAAGAAGTCTATTTCGCAACCAATTCTTTTCATATCTATCATCCAAGAGTTTGCAAAATTCTCTCTTTCTTTGAGAGTGTAAATATTCTTATACCAATCTCTGTTGATTTGGTTATCAGGATGAGTCCAAGATTTTTGCAAAATCTGAGGATTAGGAATAAAATTCTTTTCAGATTTGAGCATTTTTAAATGATCAGGTATAAAATCCTTTGGATTTGGAGGAGGTTCCATTTCACTGGCTGTAGGACTACCAGGGATTTCTTGATAATAAACCTTAGGGATATTTCCCGAAAAATCCACACCAGTAACTTTTCCTATATCATTGTTTCTACGAACAAGTTTTTCTTCATCTTCTTCATCCTCCGGGGTTTTTGAAGAAGAAGGCGGGTGAGGAGCAGTCCTAGAAGGAGCAGATGGTGAATGAGGAGCCATCCTTGAAGGGACAGACGAACAAGAAGCTCTTCTAGAAGCAGTTCTAGATAAGGAATTCTCAAGGAATTTTAGATCTATAGAACCATCAGGGTATTGAATTACCCTTTCAATGCGAGATCTCTCTGAATGAGAGGAAAAAGGTTGAGTGATAGCCTCAAAATGCCATTCGTCGTTAGACAGAATGTCATTCCAATTGATCAATCTAGGAACGAATATTGAACTATGCTCATGATTGGCCTCCATAAGCATGGTTACACCCTTTTGGCTCTCAATTCGAGCCTTTGGTGCTAGAGTAGTAGACATAAGCCGATAATATACTCTGTAAATAATCGCTATTTCTCGAGTATTGGCTTTGCTATTAAGATTTTTAGTTTTGACATTGAGTGTCAAAGAATCCATGACATTAGGATCATTAATGTCAATTGAAAAATTAGGATAACAATTAAAATAAACCGGGCCATCGGCTAGATTACTTTGAAGAACACCTAACAGCGAATCATCAAAATTAAGAAATCTGTCATCTCTAAGGAGGACACAAATAGGAATATCTAAGCCTTTCCTGAACAGGGGCTTAACAGCAACTTGCACTAAACCAATATGCAAATAATTGAATTTATTTTTATAACGATTAATATCGTTAGCATTCAACAAACGAATAATTTCAAGAGAATTATTAATAGCAACAGTTGATTCACAAGTTTTAATATTGTGATTAACAAATAAATTAAATTTACCTAAATGATAAATAGCTTTAAAAGGTTCTTCTGGTATATTCCAGTTTTGAAGATCATTTTCAAGTTTAGCAATCTTAGTTGCTTGAGAAGATAGGTTAACACTGTTTAAAATATGCTGGTTGGTTTCCATTTTTAAACGATACTGTCTTAAGGACTTATAGACAAAATCATATTAAATATAAACAGATAATTCAAGAATGATCAAACAATAATAATATAATAATATGCAAAGAGATATTAAAGATCTATATCTTAGTTTCTAAGGAAGGTTCTTTTGGTTTTACATATGTTCTTTCTCTAGAGTTATCTTGGCTACGGGATCACCATACAAGGTCTAAACGCTCTCCTAGCTTGACGACCTATTCAATTCGGCTAGCCAACGTATGAACCGGGTATTATTCGGTTACCTCACACACTTAGAGAAGAATGAACACCTCACACCAGTTATAGAAACAAGATTAAGAACATAATATCAATTAACATATTAAAATATTAAAAGAGTTTAATCAAAACTTTAAAAAATCAGTTCATAAATTAATATAAATTTTGTCATGCCCCAGACAGTATATGTACTTAGCTGCTCATGCTAGGTACGTATACTGCCAACATGGCTTTGATACCAATAACGGATCGGCGGTAATCCTCCGAAGTTGTATTGATATAATACGACAAGATTTATACGGAGATGTTAAGCCCCTGTTCAGGAAAGGCTTAGATATTCCTATTTGTGTCCTCCTTAGAGATGACAGATTTCTTAATTTTGATGATTCGCTGTTAGGTGTTCTTCAAAGTAATCTAGCCGATGGCCCGGTTTATTTTAATAGAAGGCGGGTGAATATAGCCATATTTGCCGTTTTTCGTGTACTATAGTCCGCGAATTTTTGGTGATAGGAGGTCCGGACGGATTTTTGGCTGAACTATTTTGTCAAGGTCCGTTAAGACCTTATCAATGGCGTGAGTTGGTCCTGAGGGAAAACGTCTGCATTTTGAGGTTAAAAATAGGCCCAGAGCGGGAATATGGCCATATCTGCCATTTTCCGTGTACTATACTCCACGGATTTTTGTTGATAAAAGGCCCGGACAGAGTTTTCACCAAATTTTTTTGTGGGGGTTCGTTAACCCCTTATCAATTGGGTGAGTTGGTACCGATGGGCAAACATCTGCATTTTGAGGTTCAAAATAGGCCCAGAGCGGGAATATGGCCATATTTGCCATTTTCCGTGTACTATAGTCCACAGATTTTTGGTTATAGGAGGTCCGGATGTATTTTTGGGTGAAAGACCTTATCAATGTCGTGAGTTGGTCCCGAGTGGCAAACGTCTGCATTTTGAGGTACAAAATAGGCCAAGAGAGGGAATATGACCATATTTGCCGTTTTTCGTGTACTATAGTCCACGAATTTTTAGAGATAGGAGGTCCGAGCGGATTTTTCGCTGAAATTTTTTGTGGGGTTTCGTTAAGGCCTTATCAATGGCGTGAGTTGGTCATGAGGGGCAAACGTCTGCATTTTGAGTTTCAAAATAGGCCCAGAGCGAGAATATCACCATATTTTCCATTTTCCGTGTACTATAGTCCACAGATTTTTTGTGATAGTCATGACGAAATTTAGGCCGAAGTTTTTTGTGGCGGTCCGTTAAGACCTTATTAATGGCGTGAGTTGGTCCCGAAGGGCAAACATCTGCATTTTGAGGTTCAAAATAGGCCCAAATCGGGAATATAGCCATATTTACCTTTTTCGGTGTACTATCGTCCACGGATTTTTTGTGATAGGAGGTCCGATCGGATTTTTGGCCGACAGATTTTCTGGGGGCCCGTTAAGACCTTATCAATGGCGTGAGTTGGTCACGAGGGGCAAACGTCTACATTTTGAGATTCAAAATAGTCTCAGAGCAGGATTATCGTCATATTTTTGGTATAATCGGTATACTATCGTCCACGGATTTTTGGTGATAGGAGGCCTGATCAGATTTTTGGCCTAAATATTTTTTGGGGGTCCGTTAAGACCTTATCAATGGCGTGAGTTGGTCCCGAGGGGCTAACGTCTTCATTTTCAGGTTTAAAATAGGCCCAGAGTAGGAATATGACCATATTTGCCGTTTTCCGTGTACTTTAGTCCACAGATTTTTTGTGATAAAAGGTCCGTACGGATTTTTTTCAAAATTTTTTTGTGGGGGTCCGTTAAGACCTTATCTATGGCGTGAGTTCGTCCCCAGGGGAAAACGTCTGCATTTCAGATTCAAAATAGGCCCAGAGCGGGAATATCGCCATAATATCCATTTTTCGTGAACTATAGTCCACAGATTTGTTGTGATAGGAGGTCCGGATGGATATTTTGCCGAATTGTTTTTGTAGGGATCCGTTAAGACCTTGACAATGGCGTGAGTTGGTCCCGAGGGGCAAACGTCTGTTTTTTGAGGTTCAAAATAGGCCAAGAGCGGGAATATGGCCATATTTTCCATTTTTCGTTTGCTATAGTCCACAGATTTTTTGTGATAGGAGGTCCGGACGGATTTTTAACCGAAATGATTTGTGGGGGTCCGTTAAGACCTTATCAATGGCATGAGTTGGTCCCGAGGGTTAAACGTCTGCATTTTAAGTTTTAAAATAGGCCTAGAGCGAGAATATGGCCATATTTTCCATTTTCCGTGTACTATAGTCATCAGATTTTTTGTGATAGGAGGTCTTGACGGATTTTTTGCCGAAACTTTTTGTGGGGGTCCGTTAAGTCCTTTTCAGTGGCGTGGGTTGGTCCAGATGGTCCAACGTCTGCATTTTGAGGTTTAAAATAGGCCCAAAGCGGGAATGTTGCCATATTTTCCATCTTCCATGTAGTATAGTCCACAGATTTTTTGTGATAAGAGGTCCGTACGGATTTTTTGCCTAAATGTTTTGTGGGGATCCGTTAAGACCTTGACAATGGCGTGAGTTGGTCCCGAGGGGCAAAAATCTGCATTTTGAGGTTAAAAATAGGCCAGAGCGAGAATATCGCCATATTTGCCATTTTTCGTGTACTATATTCCACGGATTTTTTGTGATAGGAGGGCCGGATGGATTTTTGGCCGAAATGATTTGTGGGGGTCCGTTAAGACCTTATCAATGGCGTGAGTTGGTCTCGAGGGGCAAACGTCTGCATTTTGAGGTTCAAAATAGGCTCAGAGCGGGAATATGGCCATATTTTCCATTTTTCGTGTACTATAGTCCACGGATTTTTGGTGATAGAAGGTCTGGACGGATTTTTGGCCTAACCTTTTTGTGTGGATCCGTTAAGACTTTATCAATGGCGTGAGTTTGTCACGAGGGGCAGACGTCTACATTTTGAGGTTCAAAATTTGCCTAGAGCAGGAATTTGGCCATATTTGCCTTTTTTTTTGTACTATAGTCCATAGATTTTTTGTGATAGAAGGTCCGGATGGATATTTGGTCGAACTTTTTTGTAGGGGTCCGCTAAGACCTTATTAATGGCGTGAGTTATTCCCGACGGGCATATGTCTGCGTTTTGAGGTTCAAAATTTTCCAAGAGCAGGAATATGGCCGTATTTCCTATTTTCTGTTTACTATAGTCCATGGATTTTTGCTGATAGGAGGTCCGGACGTATTTTTGGCCGAAATTTTTTGTGGGAGTTCGTTAAGACCTTATCAATGGTTTTAGTTTGTCCCAAGTGGAAAATGTCTGCATTTTGAGGTTCATAATAGCCCGTAAGTGGGAATATGACCATATTTTCCATTTTTCGTGTACTATAGTCCATGGATTTTTGGTAAAACGAAGTCCGAATAGATTTTTGGCCGAAAGTTTTTGTGGTGGTCTGTTAAGACTTTATTAATGTCGTGAGTTGGTCCCGAGGGGCAAACGACTGCATTTTGAGGTTCAAAATAGGCCAAGAGCGGGAATATGGCCATATATGCCATTTTTCGTGTACTATAGTCCACAGATTTTTGGTGATAAGAGGTCCGGACGGATTTTTGGCTGAAATTTTTTGTGGGGGTCCGTTAAGAACTTATCAATGGTGTGAGTTGGTCCCGAGGGACAAACGACTTTATTTTGAGGTTAAAAATAGGTCCAGAGCGGGAATATGGCCATATTTTCTGTTTTTCGTGTACTATAATCCAAAGATGTTTGGTGATAGGAGGTCCGGACGGATTTTTGGCCGAACTTTTGTGGGGGTCCGTTAAGTCCTTGGAAATGGCGTTAGTTGGTCCCGAGGGGCAAACGTCTGCATTTTGAGCTTCCAAATAGGCCCAGATCGGGAACATGGCCATATTTTCCATTTTCCGTGTACAATAGTCCACGGATTTTTTGTGATAGGAGGTCTGGACGGATTTTTTGTAAAAGTTTTTTTTGGTGGTCCGTTAAGACCTTATCTATGGCGTGAGTTGGTTCCGAGGGGAAAACGTCTGCATTTTGTGCTTCAAAATAGGCCCAGAACGGGAATATGGCCATATTTGCCATTTTCCGTGTACTATAGTCCACGGATTTTTGGTAGAATTTTTTTGTGGGGGTCAGTTAAGACCTTATCAATGGCGTGAGTTGGTCCCAAAGGGTAAACGTCTGCATTTTGAGTTTCAATATAGGCCCTGAGCGGGAATATGGACATATTTGCCATTTTTCGTGTACTATAAACAATGGATTTTAGGTGATAGGAGGTACGGACAGATTTTTGCCCGAAAGTTTTTGTGGGGGTTTATTAAGACCTTATCAATGGCGTGAGTTGGTCCCGAGGGGGAAACGTCTGCATTTTGAGGTTTAAAATAGACCCACAGCGGGAATATGGCCATATTTGCCATTTTTCGTGTACTATTGTCCACGGATATTTGGTGATAGGTGGTCCGGACGGATTTTTGGCCGAACCTTTTTGTGAGGGTCCGTTAAGACCTTATCAATGGCTTGAGTTGGTCCCGAGGGGCAAACGTCTGCATTTTGAGTTTCAAAATAGGTCGAGAGCAGGAATATGGCCATATTTGCCATTTTTCGTGCACTATAGTCCATGGATTTTTTGTGATAGGAGGTCTGGAGCGATTTTTCGCCGAAAGTTTTTTTGGGTATCTGTTAAAACCTTATCAATGGCGTCAGGGTGTCCCGAGGGTAAAACGTCTGCATTTTGAGCTTCAAAATAGGCCCAGAACGGGAATATGGCCATATTTGCCATTTTCCGTGTACTATAGACCACAGATTTTTGGTGATAGGAGGTCCGGACGGAGTTTTGGCCGAAAGTTTTTGTAGGGATTCGTTAAGACTTTGACAATGGTGTGAGTTGGTAACGAGGGGCAAAGTCCTGCATTTTGAGGTTCAAAATATCCCCTGAGCGGGAATATGGCCATATTTTCCGTTTTCCGTGTACTATAGTCCACGGATTTTTTGTGATAATAGCCTCGGACAAATTTTTGCCGAAATTTTTTGTGGGGTCCGTTAAGACCTTATCAATGGCGTGAGTTGGTCCGAGGGGAAAACGAATGCATTTTGAGTATCAATTTAGGCCCAGAGCGGGAATATTTCCATATTTGCCATTTTCCGTGTTCTATACTTCACGAATTTTTGTGATAGGAGGTCCGGACGGATTTTTGGCTGAAATTTTTTGTGGGGATCTGTTAACAACTTATAAATGGTGTGAGTTTGTCCCGAGGGGAAAACGTCTACATTTTGAGGTTCAAAATAGGCCAGAGCGGGAATATGGCCATATTTGCCGTTTTCCGTGTACTATAGTCCACAGATTTTTGGTGATAGGACGTCCGGATGGATTTTGGCCGAAAGTGTTTGTGTAGGTCCGTTAAAACCTTAGTAATGGCGTGAGTTTGTCTCGAGGGGCAAACGTCTACATTTTGAGGTTCAAAAAAGGCCCAGAGCGGGAATATCGCCATATTGAACGTTTTCCGTGTACTATAGTCTACGAATTTTTTGTGATAGGAGGTCCGGACGGATTTTTGGCAAAAGTTTTTTGTGGCGGTCCGTTATGACTTTATCAATGGTATGAGTTGGTCCCGAGAAGCAAGCGTTTGCATTTTGAGGTTCCAAATAGGCCCAGAACGGGAATATGACCATATTTGCCTTTTTCCGTGTACTCTAGTCCACAGAATTTTTGTGATAGGAGGTACGGAAGGATTTTTGGTAGAACTTTTTAATGGGGGTCCGTTAAGACCATATCAATGGCGTGAGTTGATCCCGAGGGGCAAATGTCTGCATTTTAAGGTTCAAAATAGGCCCTGAACGGGAATATGGTCATATTTGTCATTTTTTATGTAGTATAGACCATGGATTTTTTGGGATCGGAGGACCGAATGGATTTTAGGCCGAAATTTTTTGTGGGGGTCCGTTAAGACCTTATCAATAGCGTGAGTTGATCTCGAGGGGCAAACGTCTGCATTTCAAGGTTCAAAATAGGCCCAGAGCGGGAATATGACCATATTTGCCATTTTTCGAGTACTATAGTCCACATATTTTTGGTGATCGGAGGTCCGTACAGATTTTTGGCCGAAAGTTTTTGTGGGGGTCCGTTAAGACCTTATAAATGGCGTGAGTTTGTCCCGAAGGGAAAACGTCTGCATTTTAAGGTTCAAATTAGGCCCAGAGCGGGAATAGGGCCATATTTGCCATTTTCCGAGTATTATAGTCCACAAATTTTTGGTGATAAGAGGTCCGGACGGAGTTTTGGCCGAAAGTTTTTGTACGGATCTGTTAAGACTTTGAAAATGGCGTGAGTTGGTCATGAGGGGCAAACTCCTGCATTTTGAGGTTCAAAATAGCCCTTGAGCGGGATTATGGCCATATTTTCCGTTTTCCGTGTACTATAGTCCACGGATTTTTGGTTATAGGAGCTCCGGACAGATTTTTTGCTGAAATTTTTTGTGGGGTCCGTTAAGACCTTATCAATGGCGTGAGTTGGTTTCGAGGGGCAAACGTCTGCGTTTTGTGCTTAAAAATAGGACTAGAGCGGGAATACTGCCATATTTGCCGTTTTCCGTATACAAATACCACGGATTTTAACTGATAGGAGGTCAGGACGGATTTTTAGCTGAAATTTTTGGTGGGGGTCCGTTAAGACCTTATCAATTGGGTGAGTTGGTCCCGAGGGGTAAACGTGTGCGTTTTGAGGTTCAAAATAGGACCAGAGCGGGAGTACGGCCATATTTGCAATTTTTCGTGTACTATAGTCCACGAATTTTTTGTGATAGGAGGTCTGGATGGATTTTTGGCAGAAAGTTTTTGTAGGGGGTCCGTTAAGACCTTACCAATGGCGTGAGTTGGTCCCGAGGGGTAAACGTCTGTGTTTTTAGGTTAAAAATAGGCCTAGAGCGGGAATATGACCATATTTACCGTTTTTCGTGTAATATAGTTCACGGATTTTTTGTGATGGGCGATTGGGATAGATTTTTTTCTGAAATTTTTTGTGGGGGTCCGTTCAGACCTTATCAGTGGCATGAGTTTGTCCCGAGGAGCAAATGTCTGCATTTTGAGTTTTAAAATAGGCCCAGAGCGGGAATATGGCCATATTTGCCGTTTTCCGTATACTATCGTCCACAGATTTTTTTAGATAGGAGGTCTGGATGGATTTTTGGTCGAAATGTTTTGTGGGGGTCCGTTAAGACCTTATCAATGGAGTGAGTTGGTCCCGAGGGGCAAACGTTTGAATTTTGATGTTCAAAATAGGCCCTGAGCGGGAATTTGGTCATATTTTCTGTTTTTCGTGTACTATAGTCCACGGATTTTTGGTGATAAGTGGTCCGGACGAATATTTTGTGAAAAGTTTTTGTGGGTGTCCGTTCAGACCTTATTAATGGCATGAGTTGGTTCCGAGGGGCAAACGACTGCATTTTTAGGTTCAAAATAGGCCCAGAGCGGGAATATAGCCATATTTGCCGTTTTCCGTGTACTATCGTCCACAGATTTTGGGTGATAGGAGGTCAGGACGGATTTTTTGCCAAAATTTTTTGTGGGGATCCGTTAAGACCTTGTCAATGGCGTGAGTTGGTCCCGAGGGCTAACGTCTGCATTTTGAAATTAAAAATAGGCTTAGAGCGGGAATACTGCCATATTTGTCATTTTCCGTGTACTATAGTTCACAGATTTTTTGTGATAGTAGGTACGGACGGATTTTTGGTCGAATTTTTTTGTGGGGGTCTGTTAACAAATTATCAATGGCGTGAGATGGTCCCGGGGGGCAAACGACTGCATTTTTAGGTTCAAAATAGGCCCAGAGCGGGAATATAGCCAAATTTGCCATTTTCCATGTACTATTATCCAAAGATTTTTTGTGATAGGGGTTCGTTAAGACCTTATCAATGGCGTGAGTTGGTCTCGAGGGGTAAACATCTACGTTTTGAGGTTCAAAATAGGCCTAGAGCGGGAATATGGCCATATTTGCCGTTTTATGTGTACTATAGTCCACGGATTTTTTTTTATAGGAAGTCCGGACGGATTTTTGGCGAAATGTTTTCTGAGGGTCCGTTAAGACCTTATCAATGGCGTGAGTTGGTCCAGAGGGGAAAACGTCTGCATTTTGAGGTTCAAAATAGGCCAGAGCGGGAATATTGCCATATTTGCCGTTTTCCATGTTCTATACTCCACGGATTTTTGGTGATAGGAGGTCCGGACAGATTTTTGGCATAAATTTTTTGTGGGGGTCTGTTAACACCTTATCAATGGCGTAAGTTGGTCCCGAGGGGAAAGCATCTGCATTTTGAGGTTCAAAATAGGCCAGAGAGGGAATATGGCCATATTTGCCGTTTTCCGTGTACTATAGTCCACAAATTTTTTTTGATAGGATATCCAGACGGATTTTTGGCTGAAACTTTTTTTGGGGGTCCGTTAACACTTTATCAATGGCCTGTGTTGGTCCCGAGGGTAAAACGTCTGCATTTTGAGTTTCAAAATAGGCCCACAGTTGGAATATGGCCATATAAGTCATTTTTCATGTATTATAGTCCACGGATTTTTTATGATAGGAAGTCAGGATGGATTTTTGGACGAAATTTTCTGTGGGGGTCTGTTAAGACCTTATCAATGGCGTGAGATTGTTCCGAGGACAAACGGCTGCATTTTGAGGTTCAAAATAGGGCCAGAGCGGGAATATGGCCATATTTACCATTTTCCGTGTACTATAGTCCACGGATTTTTTGTGATAGAAGGTCTGGATGGATTTTTTGACGAAATGTTTATTGGGGGTCCGTTAAGACCTTATCAACGGTGTGAGTTTGTCCCGAGGGG
>JAGDQO010001679.1:0-31089 GCA_018342035.1 Solanum appendiculatum
ATATGTTGCATGACTTATTTTTGAAGATAACGTTCCTAATATATGGATTCTTATATATACCTTTATTAATTATACCATATTTGATTTCCGATATTAAAATTCGCATACATCGTATGTAAAAAATTGTGTAACATGTTTCATAATATGCTGGCATACATCTGTCATTCATGGAGTTTAGCAATGCTCCAAGTTTCCTATAATTCAATTAGTATCTTTTTTTTTTGATAATAGTGTGATATATATATATATTTTTTATTTTTACTAAGAGATTATGAATATTCAAACCCCTTATAATATTGAGTTCGTCTTTATTAGAGAATATTTGACCTTTCAATATGAAACTTCACAGGACGAATTCATATTTATTTGAGTTAGGAAACCTAAAAAAAGATGGATGCATCCAAAGATAGTTTCCTTTATTAAAGAACACTTTCCTCTTTAATATAAGATTTTGCGACAAAAATTCAGATTTAATCCGATTGAAAAACCGTATTTACAAAAAGATGGATGGATTAACGGTTAGTCGGGTTGGAAACCTAAAATGAAAGAAAGATGATGGATGCATCCAAAGGTTATTCTTTTGTTCTTATTTAAAGATTTCGAATTCGAATTTTTAAAATAAAAATAGAACAATTTTAATGTGAATCTGAATTAATCGACTCTTAAAAAAACCGAAAGCATTTAGAATGTTTAACTCAAACTTTCATCATTTTTCAATAGCAGATTAACGGTAAAATCCAATGATTTTTTTTTTCATAAGGAGTAAATTTCTAGAATAATATTCTTGATTTAATTTAGAAAAAGAAAAAAAATATTATTTCACATCAATTTTTGGTACCGTTCAATTCAGTACATTTTTTTACAAAATAATTGAGTCTTTTGTCCTTTTTTAAAAATTCCAAACATAACGTCCTCCACCATTAAATCACAAAAATAATAATAAAGTCCTAGTGAGTGTGTACTCTATACTCTGTACAATTATTCTTCTTGTGCCTGTCATGCACACATGCGTTTCTTTGTTGTCTGTCAAATAATAGGATTTAGTCCCCACTCCATCTACCCTCCACGAAAGCGGATTCAGAATTTTACGTTTATAAGATCAATATTTTAGCGGTAAAAAAAAATTGAAATTAGTTACGAACTTTAATGCTAATTTATCACGCGCTAAATAACTTGGATATGATATAACTTTTTAATAATTCATCACTAATTTATAATTAAATAGAATTAGTGACAGGTTTTATTATTTAGCTATAAATTTATTTGTGGCTAATTTTTGTTTTTTTGCAGCACTATATGTGTGGCAAGATGAATTCATAACTCATGAACTACATATGTTTCTGTATATACGTACATCAATTATTCTGGAAAATACGTACTATTTTCTACTAACATGACTATCGAGTAACTCTATCCATCAAACGTAAATAAATAGGCATCTTTTATCTTCACTGAATTGTATCACTAATTAGCTTTGAAAAATACTTAGCTTCCTCAACGTAGACCCCACGTTGATCATGATATTTATTAATATCGATATATGAATGTCGAATTTTTTCATCGATCAGAATTTTACCGACCTCCGATTTAAAGTTGATTTTAGATTTTTAAAAAATTGGTAGTGCTTCCTCCATGTAGATCCTAGCTCCCACATTGATCATGAAAAACATCAAATATGAATCAGATAATCAAGGTAATTGATTGATACTTTTAATTATTTTATTCATTGATTGAAACTTTATTTGATGTAAAAGTAATTTTTTAAAATAAAAACTTTATGTTGGTTAAGTTACATGATTGTGGGGTTAAGAATCCAAAATGCACGCCATATATAAAATTATTGGTAGTTAGTTTAAAGGATAGGAAAATTATGAAGCATTTTGACCTAATTAATTGGCTTAGTTTAACTTTTAAGACATTTTTAACTACACTAAGTACAAAGGCTTTTGACTTTTTTATTCAATGAGCAATAATAATTAGCCTTTTATCTTCCTAGCTATTCAATTTTGTTTCTTCGAATGTGTGGATTGGCTAACACACACGAAAAATGAGAAAAATCGCCTAATTCTTATTAAATGTCTCGTAAATATCCAAAAACACCGAGAAAATTAAAGAGGCTTCACCTGCTGCTCCACCGGGTACTTTCGGAGGGTCCCCAAAAGGTTTCGGAAAAAAATTGACCGGAAGCCATATCACCAAAATATTCATGGGCTAACAAACACAAAAAATGAGAAAAATCACCTAATTCCGAATAAATGCCTCGTAAATGCCCAAAAACACCGTGAAAATTCCAGAGGATCCACCTGCTGCTCCCCCGGGTAATTACGGAGGGTCCCCAAAAGATTTCGAAAAAAATTAACCGGAAGTCATATCACCAAAATATTCATGGGCGTTCACGAAAAATGAAAAAAATCGCCTAATTCCTATTAAATGCCTCGTAAATGCCCAAAAACACAATGAAAATTCATGAGGCTTCACCTGCTGCTCCCCCGGGTACTTAAGGAGGGTCCCAAAAAGGTTTCGAAAAAAATTTGACCAGAAGCCATATCACCAAAATATTCATGGGCTAACAAACACATAAATGAGAAAAATCACCTAATTCCTATAAAATGCCTCGTAAATGCCCAAAAACACCGTGAAAATTCACGAGGCTTCACCTGCTGCTCCCCCGGGTACTCACGGAGGGTCCCTAAAAGATTTCGAAAAAAATTGACCGGAAGTCATATCACCAAAATATTCATGGGCTAACATACACAAAAAATGAGAAAAATCGCATAATTCCTGTTAAATGCCTCGTAAATGCCCAAAAACGCCGTGAAAATTCCTGAGGCTTCACCTATTGCTCCCTCGAGTACTTATAGATGGTCCCAAAAAGATTTCGGAGAAAACTGATCGGAAGCCATATCACCAAAATATTCATGGGCTAACACACACGAAAAATGAGAAAAATTACATAATTCCTATTAAATACCTCGTAAACGCCCAAAAACGCTGTGAAAATTTTCGAGGCTTAACCTGCTGCTCCCCAAGATTCTTACGGAGGGTCTCCAAAAGGTTTCAGAAAAAAATTGATCGAGAGCCATATCACTAAAATATTCACGGGCTAACACACAAAAAATGAGAAAAACCATTTAATTCCTATTAAATGTCTCGTAAATGCCCAAAACTACCTAGAAAATTTTCGAGGCCTCACCTGCTGCTCTCCCGGGTTCTTACGAAGGGTCCCCAAAAGGTTTTGGAAAAGAATTGACCAGAAGTCATATCACCAAATTATTCATAGGCTAACACACATGATAAATGAGAAAATCGCATAATTCCCATTAAATGTCTCGTAAATGCCCAAAAATGCCGTGAAAATTTCTGAGGCTTCACCTTCTGCTCCCCCGGGTACTTACGGAGGGCTCACAAAGGTTTCAGAATAAAATTGACCTGAAGCCATATCACCAAAATATTCATGGGCTAACACACTCGAAAAATAAGAAAAATCACCTAATTCCTATTAAATGCCTCTTAAATGCCCAAAAATTCTGTGAAAATTCCCGAGACTTCACCTGTTGTTCCCCGAGTACTTACGGAGGGTCCACAAAAGGTTTCAGAATTATTTTTTTTCGGAAGCCATATCACCAAAATATTCATGGGCTAACACACACAAAAAATGAAAAAAATCGCCTAATTCCTATTAAATGACTCGTAAATACCCAAAAACGCCGTGAAAATTCACGAGGCTTCACCTGTTGCTCCCCCGAGTACTTACGGAGGGTCCCCAAATGGTTACGAAAAAAAATTAACTGGAGGCCATATCACAAAAATATTCATGGGCTAACACACACGAAAAATGAGAAAAATCGCTTAATTCCTATTAAATGCCTATAAATGCCCAAAAATACAGTGAAAATTACCGAGGCGTCACCTGCTGCTTCCCCGGGTACTTACGGAAGGTCCTCAAAACGTTTCGAAAAAAATTGACCGGAAGCCATATCACAAAAATATTCATAGGTTAACATACACGAAAAATGAGAAAAATTGCATAATTCCTATTAAATGCCTCGTAATTGCCAAAAACGCCGTGAACATTCCGGAGGCTTCATCTGCTGCTCTCCCGAGTACTTACGGAGGTTCCCCAAAAGGTTTCGAAAAAAAATTGATCGAAAGTCATATCACTAAAATAATCATGGGCTAACTGACTTGAAGTAGATGATAAAAAAATTGCCTAAATCCTATTAAAAGCCTCGTAAATGCCCAAAAACAGAATGAAAATTTCCAAAGCTTCACATGTTCCTCCCCCAGGTACTTACTGAGAGTCCCCAAAAGGTTTTAGAAAAATATTAACCAGAAGTCACATCACCAAAATATTTGTTGGCTAACACACACGAAAAATGAGAAAAATCGCCTAATTCCTATTAAATGCCTCATAAATGCCGAAAAAGGTCGTGAAAATTCCCGAGGCATCACCTGCTGCTCCCCCAAGTACTTACAAAGGGTCCCCAAAAGATTTCAGAAAAAAATTGACCGGAAGCCATATCACAAAAATATTAATAGTCTAACACACGCGAAAAATGAGAAATATCGTATAACTCCTATAAAATGCCTCGTAAATGTCCAAAAACGCCGTGAAAATTTTTGAGGCTTCACATGTTGCTTCACCAGGTACTTACGAAGGGTCCCCAAAAGGTTTCGAAAATAATTTGACCGGAAGCCATATTACCAAATTATTCATGGGTTAACACACACGAAAAATGAGAAAAATCTTCTAATTCCTATTAATTGCCTCGTAAATGCAAAAAACGCCGTGAAATTCCCCAAGTTTCACCTGATGCTCCCCCGGAAACTTACGGAGGATTCCCAAAAGGTTTCAAAATTTTTTTACCGGAAGCTATATCACCAAAATATTCATGGGCTAACACACACGAAAAATGAGAAAAATCACCTAATTCCTATTAAATGCCTCGTAAATGCCCAAAAATGCCGTGAAAATTCACGAGGCTTCACCTGCTGCTCCCCCGGGTACTTACGAAGTGTCCCCAAAAGGTTTCAAAAAAAAATTGACTGGAAGCCATATCACCAAAATATTCATGGGCTAACACACACGAAAAATGAGAAAAATTGCCTAATTCCTATTAAATACCTCGCAAATGATCAAAAATGCCGTTAAAATTTCCAAGGCATTACCTGCTGCTCCCGCGGGTACTTAGGGAGGGTCCCCAAAAGGTTTTAGAAAATATTGACCGAAAATCATATCACCAAAATATTCATAGGCTAACATACACGAAAAATGAGAAAAATCGCCTAATTTCTATTAAATGTCTCGTAAATGCCCAAAAATGCAGTGAAAATTCACGAGACTTCACCTGCTGCTCCCTCGGGTACTTACGAAGTGTCCCCAAAAGATTTCAAAAAAAAATTGACTGTAAGCCATATCACCAAAATATTCATGGGCTAACACACACGAAAAATGAGAAAAATCGTCTAATTCCTATTAAATGTCTCGTAAATAGCCAAAAACACCGTGAAGATTAAAGAGGATTCACATGCTGCTCCCCCGAATACTTACGGAGGGTCCCCAAAAGGTTTCAAAAAAAATTAACCGGAAATCATATCACCAAAATATTAATGGGCTATCACACACAAAAAATGAGAAAAATTTCCTAATTCATATTAAGTGCCTCGTAAATTATCATAAACACTGTGAAAATTCCCAATGCTTCACCTGTTGCTCCCCGGGGTACTTACGAAGGGTCCCCAAAAGGTTTCAGAAAAAAACTGACCGGAAGACATATCACCATGATATTCATGGGCTAACAAACACGAAAAATGATAAAAAATCGCATAATACCTAATAAAAGCCTCGTAAATGCCAAAAAACACCATGAAAAATTTCAAAGGCTTCACTTCCTACACCACCGGGTACTTACAGAGGGTCCTCAAAAGATTTAAGAAAAAAATTAACCAGAAGGTATATCACAAAAATATTCATTGGCTAACACACACGAGAAATGAGAAAAATCGTCATATTTCTATTAAATGCCTCGTATATATCGAAAAAGGCAGTGAAAATCCCGAGGCTTCACCTACTGTTCCTCCGGGTACTTACGAAGGGTCCCCAAAGGTTTCGGAAAAAAATTGACCGGAAACCATATCACTAAAATATTCATTGTCTAATACACACAAAAAATGAGAAAAATCACCTAATTCATATTAAATGCCTCGTAAATGCCCAAAAACGCCGTAAAAAGTTGGCAAGTCTTCACCAGCTGCTCCCCCGAATACCTACGGAGGGTCCCAAAAAGGTTTTGAAAAAAAATTAAACGGAAGCCATATCACCAAAATATTCATGGGCTAACACACACGAAAAATAAGAAAAATCATTTAATTCCTATTAAAACCCTCGTAAATGCCCAAAAGCACAGTGAAAATTAATGAGGCTTCACCTGCTGCTCCCCCGGGTACTTACGAAGGGTCCCCAAAAGGTTTCGAAAAAAATTGATCGGAAGCCATATCACAAAAATATTTTTGGGCTAACCTACATGAAAAATGAGAAAAATCGCATAATTCCTTTCAAATGCCTCTTAAATGCTCAAAATACCGTGAAAATTTCTGACACTTCACCTGCTGCTCCCCCTGGATCTTACGGAGTGTCCCAAAAAGGTTTCGAAAAAAATTGACCAGAAGCAAAATCACCAAAATATTCATGGGCTGACACACACGAAAAATGAGAAAAATAGCCTAATTTTTATTAAATGCCTCGTAAATGCCCAAAAACGCTATGAAAATTTCTGAGGCTTCACCTACTACTCCCTTGGGTACTTACGGAGGGTCCCCAAAAGGTTTCGAAAAAAAATTAATCGGAAGCCATATCACCAAAAAATTAATGGGCTAACACACACGAAAAATAAGAAAAATCGCCTCATTCCTATTAAATGCCTCGTAAATGCCCTAAAGCGCAGTAAAAATTTTCGAGCCTTCACCAGCTGCTCCCCCGGATCCTTACGGAGGGTCCCTAAAATGTTTCAGATAAAAATTGATCCGAAAGCGGATCACCAATATATTCATGGTCTAACACACACGAAAAACGAGAAAAATCATTTAATTCCGATTAAATACCTCGTAAATGCCCAAAAATGCCGTGAAAATTTCTGAGGCTTCATCTACTGCTCCTCCGGGTACTTACGGAGGGTCACCAAAACGTTTCGAAAAAATATTGACCAAAAGCAATATCACAAAATTATTCATGGGGTAAATCACACGAAAAAGAAGAGAAATCGCCTAATTCCTATTAAATGTCTCGTGAATGCCCAAAAACGCTGTCAAAATTTCTGAGCCTTCACCTTCTGCTCCCCCGGGTATTTACTGAGAGTCCCAAAAATGTTTCAGAAAAATTAACCGTAAGCCATATCACCAAAATATTCATGGGCTAACACACGCGAAAAATGAGAAAAATAGTCTAACTCCTATTAAATGCCACGTAAATATGAAAAACGCCGTGAAAATTTCTGAGGCTTCACATGTCGTACCCCCGGGTACTTACGAAGGGTTCCCAAAATGTTTCAGAAAATTTTTTACCAGAAGCCATATCACCAAAATATTCATGGACTAACACACACGAAAATGAGAAAAAATCGCCTAATTCCAATTAAATGCCTCGTAAATACCAAAAAGGCCGCGAAAAATATCGAGGCTTCACCTATTGCTCCCCCGGTTACGTACGGAGGGTCCACAAAAGATTTTGGAAAAGAATTAATCGTAAGCTATATCACCAAAATATTCATGGGCTAACACACATGAAAAATGTAAAAAATCGCCTAATTACTGTTAAATACCTCGTAAATACCAAAAAAACACCGTGTAAATTCTCGAGACTTTACATGTTGCTACCCCGGGTAATTCCGAAGGGTCCCCAAAAGGTATTGGAAATAAAATAGACCAGAAGCTATATAACAAAAATATTAATGGGTTAACACACACGGAAAATAAAAAAAAATCAATAAAAACGCCGTAAAAATCCCGAGGCTTCACCTTATGCTCCCCCGATTACTTATAGAGGGTCCCCAAAAGGTTTCAAAAAAAAATTAATCGGAATCCTGCACACCAAAATATTCATGAGATAACACACACGAAAAATAAGAAAAAACGCCTAATTCCTTTTAAATGCCTCGTAAATACCCAAAAACGTCTTGAAAATTCCCGAGGCTTCACCTGCTGCTCCCCTAGGTACTTACGGAGTGTCCCCAAAATATTTTTGAAAAATATTGACCGGAAGCCATATCACCAAAATATTCATAGACTAATACACACGAAAAATGAGAAAAATCGTTTAATTCTTATTAAATGCCTTGTAAATACAAAAAAACACCGTGAAAATTCTTGAGGCTTCACGTGCTGCTCCCCCGGGTACTTACGGAGGATCTCCAAAAGGTTTCGGAAAAAAATTGACCGAAAGCCATATTACCATAATATTAATTGGCTAACACACACGAAAAATTTCGGAGACTTCACCTGCTGCTACCTGATTACTTACGAAGGTCCCCAAAAGGTTTCAGGAAAAAAATTGATCGGAAGACATATCACCAAAATATTCATGGGCAAAGTTAAAACACGAAAAATGAGAAAAATCACCTATATCCTATTAAATGAATCGTAAATGCCCCCAAAATGCCGTGAAAATTACCGAGGCTTCACCTGCTTCTCTCCCGGTTACTTACGGAGAAACTCCAAAAGGTTTAGAAAAAAAATTGACGGGCAAACACTCACGAAAAAAGAGAAAAATAGCCTAATTCCTATCAAATGCCTCGTAAATGCCATTAAAATTCTCGAGGTTTCACCAACTGCTCCCCCGGGTACTTATGGAGGGACACCAAAAGGTTTCAGGATTTTTTTTACCGAAAGTCATCTCACAAAAATATTCATGAGCTAACACACACGAAAAATGAGAAAAATCGCTTAATTCCTGTTAAATGCCTCGTAAATGCCAAAAACACCGTGAAAATTCCCGAGGCTTCACCTGCTACTCCCCCAGGTACTTACGGAGGGTCCCTAAAAGGTTTCAGAAAAAAATTAACTGGAAGTCATATAACCAAAATATTCATCGACTAACACACGCCGAAAATGAGAAAAATCGCCTAATTCCTATTAAATAACTCAAAAATATGAAAAATCCCGTGAAAATTCCCGAAACTTCACCTGTTTTTTCCCCAGGTAATTACGGTGGTTCCCCAAAATGTTTCGAAAACTTTTTTACCGGAAGCCATATCACCAAAATATTCATGGCTAACACACACGAAAAATTAGAAAAATCGCCTAGTTCCCATTAAATGCCTCGTAAATATCCAAAAACTATGTGAAAATTCTCGAGGCTTCACCTACTACTCCCCCGGCTACTTACGGGGAGTCACCAAAAGGTTTCGGAAACAAAATTGATCGGAAGCCAAATCTCCAAAATATTCATGGGCTAACATACACGAAAAATGAGAAAAATCTCATAATTCCTATTAAATTACTCCTAAATGACCTAAAATGCCGTGAAATTTCCGAGTCTTCACCTGTTGCTCCCCGGTTACTTACGGAGGGTCCCCAAAAGGTTTCGAAAAAAAAATTTGACTGGAAGCCATATCACCAAAATACTCATTGCCTAACTCACACGAAAAATTGCTTAATTCCTAATAAATGCCTCGTAAATGCCCAAAAATAATGTGAACGTTCTCGAGACTTTACCAGCTGCACCCCCGTGTACATACGGAAGGTCCCAAAAGGTTTTGGAAACAAAATTGACCGGAAGCCATATCATCAAAATATTCATAGGCTAAGACACTCGAAAAATTAGAAAACCACCTAATTCCTATTAAATGCCTCGTAAATGGCCAAAAACGTAGTGAAAATTCTCGACGCTTACCAACTGCTCCCCCGGGTACTTATGGAGGGTCCCTAAAAGTTTTTTGAAACAAAATTAACTGGAAGCCATATCGCGAAAATATTCATGGCCTAACACATACGAAATATGAGAAAAATCGCCTAATTCTTAGTAAATGCGTCGTAAATGCCTAAAAACGCCGTGAAAATCTCGAGACTTACCCTTCTGCTACCCCAGGTACTTATAGAGGGTCCCCAAAAGGTTTCGAAAAAAATTAACCAGAAGCCTAATTACCAAAATATTCATACGCTAACACACACTAAAAATGTGAAAAATCGCCTAATTCATATTAAATGCCTCGTAAATATCCAAAAATAATGTAAAAATTCCCGAGGCTTCATCTGCTGATCCCCCGGATACTTAAGGAGGGTCCCCAAATAGTTTTGGGAAAAATTAACCGGAAGCTATATCACGAAAATATTCATGGCCTAACACAAGCGAAAAATAAGAAAAATCGCCTAATTCCTATTAAATGCCTCGTAAATGCATAAAACACCGTGAAAATTCCTGAGGCTTATCCTGCTGCCCCCCCGGGTACTTACATAGGGTCCCCAAAAGGTTTCAGAATCTTTTTTTCTTGAAGCCATATCACTAAAATATTAATGGGGTAACACACCCGAAATATCAGAAAAATCGCATATTCTATTAAATGACTAGTAAATGCCCAAAAATGCCGCGAAAATTTCTGAAACTTCACCGAATACTCCTGCGGGTACTTACGGAAGTTCCCAAAAAGGTTTCGAAAATAATATTTACCAGAAGCCATATTACAAAATATTCATTGGTTAACACACACGATAAATGAGAAAATTTTCTTATTTCCTATTAAATGTCTCGTAAATGCCAAAAAACGCTTTGAAATTTCCCGAGGCTTCACCTGGTGCTCCCCCGGGTACTTACGAAAGGTCCCCAAAAGGTTTCGGAAATAAAATTGAACGGAAGCCATATCACCAAAATATTCATGGGATAACACATACGAAAAATGAGAAAAATCCCCTAATTCATATTAAATGCCTCGTAAATGCCCAAAAACACAGAAAAAATTTCGAGGTATCCCCTTCTGCTCCCCCGGATACATACAGATGGTTCCCAAAAGGTTTCAGAAAATAATTGACTGGAAGCAATATCACCAAAATATTCAAGAGCTAACACACACGAAAAAGGAGAAAAATCGCCTAATTCCTATTAAATGCCTCGTAAATGACAAAACGCCGTGAAAATTCCTGAGGCTTATCTTGCTGCTCCCCCGGGTACTTACAGAGGGTCCGCAAAAGGTTTTAGAATATTTTTTTATGGAAGGCATATCACTAAAATATTCATGGGCTAACACAAACGAAAAATGAGAAAAATCGCCTAATTCCTATTAAATGCCTCGTAAATGCCATAAATTGCCCTGAAAATTTTATAGACTTCACTTGATGCTCCCCCGGGAACGTACGGAGTGTCTCCAAATGACTTCGGAAAAAAACCAATCGGAATCCATATAACCAAAATACTCATGGGCTATCACACACGAAAAATGAGAAAAATCGCTTAACTCATATTAAATGCCTAGTAAATGCCCAAAAATGCCCTGAAAAATACCGAGGCTTCACCTGCTGCTGACCTGGGTACTTACGCAGGGTTCCAAAAGGTTTCGAAATTTTTTTTACCCAAAGCCATATCACCAAAATATTTATGGTCTAAAACACATGAAAAATGAGAAAAATCGCCTAATTCCTATAAAATGCCTCGTAAAACCCAAAAACGCCATGAAAATTTTCGAGGCTTCACCTGCTGCTCCCCCAGGTAATTACAGAGGGACCCAAAAAAGTTTCAAAATTTTTATTACCGAAAGCCATATCACCAAAATATTCATGGGCTAACACACATGAGAAATGAGAAAAATCCCTAATTCCTATTAAATTACTCGTATATGCCCTAAAACGCCGTGAAAATTTCCAGGGCTTCACCTGCTGCTCCCCGGTTACTTACGAAGGGTACCTTAAGGGTTTAAAAAAAAAATTGACCGAAAGCTATAACACCAAAATATTCATGGGCTAACACACACGAAAAATGAAAAAAAACGTCTAATTCCTATTAAATGCCTCGTAAATGCCATAAAATGCCGTGAAAATTTTAAAGGCCTTACTTGCTGCTCCCCCGAGTACTTATGGAGCGTCCCCAACAGGTTTCGAAAAAAAATTAATCGGAACCCGTATCAACAAAATACTCATTGGCTACCAGACACGAAAAATGAGAAAAATCGCCTAATTCCTATTAAATGCCTAGTAAATCCCCAAAAATGTCCTGAAAATTATCGAGGTTTTACCTAATGCTCCCCTGGGTAACTACGCAAGGTCCCAAAAGGTTTCAGAATTTTTTTTATCCAAAGCAATATCACCAAAATATTCATGGGCTACCACACACGAAAAATGAGAAAAATCGCCTAATTCCTACTAAATGCCTTGTAAATTCTCAAAAACGTCGTGAAAATTTCCGAAGCTTCACCTGCTGCTTCTCCCGGGAACTTACGGAGTGTCCCCAAAAGGTTTAGAAAAAAAATTAATCGGAACTTATATCACCAAAATATTCATCGTCCAACACAATCGAAAAATGAGAAAAATCGCCTAATTCCTATTAAATTCCTCGTAAATACGAAAAATGCCGTAAAAATTTTCAAGGCTTCACCTGCTTCTCCCTCGAGTACTTACGGAGGGTCCCCAAAATGTTTCCGAAAAAAATTGATTGGAAGACATATCACCAAAATATTCAAGGGCTAACACACACGAAAAATGAGAAAAATCGCCTAATTCCTATTAGATGCTTGGTAAATATCTAAAAACGCCATGAAAATTTTTGAGTCTTCACCTATTGCTTCCCCGGGTACCTACGGAGGGTCCCTAAATGGTTTCGGAAATAAAATTGACCGAAAGTCATTTCACAAAAATATTCAAGGGCTAACACACACAAAAAATGAGAAAAATCTCCTAATTCCTATTAAATTTCTCGTAAAGGCCCTTAAACGCCTTGAAAATTCTCGAGACTTCACCTGCTGCTCCCCGGTTACTTACGGAGTGCCCCCAAAAGGTTTTGGAAAGTAAATTGACCGGAAGCCATATCACCAAAATACTCATGGGCTAACACACACGAAAAATGAGAAAAAACGCCTAATTCTTATTAATTCACTCGTGAATGCCAAAAAACGCCGTGAAAATCTTGAGGCTTCCCCAGCTACTCCACCGAGTACTTATGGAGGGTCTCCAAAAGGTTTGGAAAAAAAATTAACCGAAAGTTTAATCACCAAAATATTAATGGGCTAACACACACGAAAAATGAGAAAAATCACCTATTAAATGCCTCGTAAATGCCCAAAAACGCTGTGAAAATTCTTGAGACTTCACCTGCTGCTCCCCCGGGTACTTATAGAGGGTCCCTAAAAGGTTTTTGAAATAAAATTGACCGTAAGCCATATCACCCAAATATTCATTGCCTAATACACACGAAAAATGAGAAAAATCGCTTGAATCCTATTAAATGTCTCGTAAATACTGAAATACACATTGAAAATTTCTTGAGGGTTCATGGGATAACACATACGAAAAATGAGAAAAATCCCCTAATTACTATTAAATGCCTAGTAAATGCACTAAATCACCGTGAAAATTTTCGAGGCTTCACCTGATACTCCCTGGTTACTTACGGAGGGTCCCCAAAAGATTTCAAAAAAAATTGACCGGAAGTTATATCATAAAAAAATTAATGGGCTAACACACACCAAAAATTAGAAAAACAGACTAATTCTTATTAAATGCCTCGTAAATACCCCATAAATGCCGTGAAAATATTGAGGCTTCAGCTGCTGCTCCCCGGGTACTTACAGAGTGTCCCCAAAAGGTTTCGAAAAAAAAATAACCGGAAGCCATATCACTAAAATATTCATGGGCTAACACACACGAAAAAGAAGATAAATAGCCTAATTCCTATTAAATGCCTCGTAAATGCCCAAAAACGCCATGAATATTCTCGAGGCTTCACCTTCTTCTCCCCCGGATACTTATGGAGGGTCCCCAAAAGGTTTCGTAAAAAAATTGACCATAAGCCATATCACCAAAATATTCATGGGCTAACACACACAAAAAAGAGAAAAATCACCTAATTTCTATTAAATGCCTTGTATAAGCCAAAAAACACCGTGAAAATCCCGAGGCTTCACCTTCTACTCCCCCGGGTCCTTATGGAGAGTCCTCAAAAGGTTTCAGAAAAAAATTACCCGGAAGCCTAATAACAAAAATATTCATGGGTTAACACACACGAAAATGAGAAAAATCCTCTAATTCCTATTAAATGCCTCGTAAATGTCAAAAAATACCGTGAAAATCCTGAGGCTTCACCAGCTACTCCTCCGGGTACTTACGAAGGGCCCCCAAAAGGTTTCGAAAAAAATTGACCGCAAGCCATATTACCAAAATATTTATGGGCTAACACACACAAAAAATGAGAAAAATCGCCTAATTTCTATTAAATACCTCGTAAATGTTGAAAAATGTCGTGAAAATTCATGAGGTTTCACTTGCTGCTCCCCCGGGTACTTACGGAGGGTCTCCAAAAGCTTTGGAAAATAATTGACCGGAAGCTAATTACCAAAATATTCATGGCTAACACACGCGAAAAATGAGAAAAATCACCTAATTCCTATTAAATGCCTCATAAATGCCCTAAAACACCGTGAAAATTTTCGAGCATTCACCTGCTGCTCCCCCGGTTACTTACGGAGGTTCCCAAAAAGGTTTCGGAAAAAAATTAATCGGAAGCCATATCACTAAAATAATCATGGGCTAACACATACGAAAAATGAGAAAAAATGCATAATTCCTACTAAATGCCTCGTAAATGCCCAAAAAAGTCGTGAAAATCCAGACGCTTCACCTGCTTCACCCCCGAGTACTTACAGAGGGTCCAAAAAAATTTTCAAAAAAAATTGACAGGAAGTCATATCACCAAAATATTTATGGGCTAACACACACGAAAAATGAGAAAAATCGCCTAAATTCTATTAAATACCTAGTAAATGTCAAAAAATGGCGTGAAAATTCATGAGGTTTCGCCTGCTGTTCCCCCGGGTACTTACGGAGGGTCCACAAAAGCTTTAGAAAATAATTGACCGGAAGCTAATTACCAAAATATTCATGCCTAACACGCGCGAAAAATGAGAAAAATCTCCTAATTCCTATTAAATGCCTCGTAAAAATCACCAAAAGGTTTCGAAAAAAATTGACCAGAAGCCATATCACAAAAATATTCATGGGCTAACACACACGAAAAATGAGAAAAATTACCTAATTCTACTAAATGCCCAAAAACGCCGTAAAAATTTTCAAGGCTTCACCTGCTTCTTCCCCGGAGATTTACGGAGGGTCCCCAAAATTTTTTGAAAATAAATTGACAGGAACTCATATCACCAAAATATTCATGGGCTAACACACTCGTAAAATGAGAGAAATCACCTAATTCCTATTAAATGCCTCGTAAATTCCCAAAAACACCGTTAAAATACCCGAGGCTTCACCTGCTTATCCCCTGGGTGCTGACAGAGGGACCTAAAAAGGTTTCGAAAAAAAATAGACCACAAGCCATGTCACCAAAATTTTCTTGGGCTAACACACGAAAAATGAGAAAAATCAGCTAAGTCCTATTAAATGTCTCGTAAATGCCGAAAAATGCCGTGAAAATTCTCAAGGCTTCACCTGCTGCTCCCCCAGGTACTTACGAAAAGTCCCAAAAAGGTTTCAGAAAAAATTGACTAGAAGTCATATCACCAAAATATTCTTGGGTTAACACACACGAAAAAACAACAAACATCGTCCAATTCATATTAAATGACTCGTAAATGCTCTAAAACACCGTGAAAAAATTTCCGAGGCTTCACTTGCTGCTACCCCGGTTACTTACGGAGGGTCTCCAAAAGATTTCGGAATAACAACTGACTTGAAGCCATATTACCAAAATATTCATGGGCAAACACACACGAAAAATGAGAAAAATTGTCTAATTCCAATTAAATGCCTCGTAAATGCCCCAAAACACAGTTAAAATTTCGAGGCTTCACCTGCTGTTCCTCTAGGTACATACAGAGGGTCCCCAAAAGGTTTCGAAAAAATTGATCGAAAGTCATATCACAAAAATATTCATGGCTAATACACATGAAAATTAGAAAAATCACCTAATTCATATTAAATGCCTCATAAATGCCCAAAAACGGCGTGAAAATTCTGAGGAATCAACTGCTGCTCCCCCGGTTACATACGGAGAGTCCCCAAAAGGTTTCAAAAAAAAATTGACCGTAAGTCAAATCACAAAAATATTCATGGGCTAAAAAATACGAAAAATGTGAAAAATTGCCAAATTACTATTAAATGCCTCGTAAATGCCCAAAAATATTGTGTAAATTCCCGAGGCTACCCCTGCTTCTACCCTGGGAACTTTCGGAGGGTCCCCAAAATTTTTCAAAAATAAATTGACCGAAATCTATATCACCAAAATATTCATGGGCTAACAACACACACGAAAAATGAGAGAAATCGTCTAATACCTATTAAATGCCTGGTAATGCCCAAAAACGCAGTGAAAATTTTCGAGACTTTACCTGCTGCTCCCCCGGGTACTTACGGAGGGTCCCCAAAAGGTTTCAGAAAAAAATTGTCGGGAAGCCATATCACCAAAATATTCACGGGCTAAAACACATGAAAAAGAAGAAAAATATCCTAATTCCTATTATATGCCTCATAAATTTCCAAAGACGTCATTAAAATTCATGAGACTTCACCTTATGCTCCCCTGGTTATTTACGGAGACTCTCCAAAAGGTTTCAGAAAAAAATCGACCGAAAGCCATATCACAAAAATATTCATGGGCTAAGACACACGAAAAATGAGAAAAATCACCTAATTCTACTAAATGCCTCGTACATGCCCAAAAACGTCGTGAAAATTTCCGAGGCTTCACCTGCTTCTCCCCCGGGTATTTACGGAGGGTCCCCAAAAATTTTCAAAAATAAGTTGACCGAAAGCAATATAAACAAAATATTCATGGGCTAATACACACGAAAAATGAGAAAAATCGCCTAATCCATACTAAATGCCTCGTAAATGCCCAAAAACACCGTAAAAATTCTCGAGGCTTCATTTGCTGCTCCCCCGGGTACTTACAGAGGGTCCCCAAAAGGTTTCAGAAAATAAAATGACCGAAAGCCACACCACAAAAATATTCATGGGCTAACACACACGAAAAAGAAGAAAAATTGCCTAATACCTACTAAATGCCTCGTAAATGCCAAAAACACCGTGAAATTTCTCGAGGCTTAACCTGCTTCTTCCTCGGGTACTTACGGAGGGACCCCAAAATATTTTGAAAATAAATTGATCAGAAACTATATCACAAAAATATTCATGGGCAAACACACACGAAAAATGAGAGAAATCGTCTAGTTCCTATTAAATGCCCAAAAACGCCGTAAAAATTCTCGAGGCTTAACCTGCTGCTCCTCCAGGTACTTAGGAAGGGTCCCCAAAACGTTTCAAATTTTTTTTTATCAGAAGTCATATCACAAAATATTCATGGGCTAACACACACGAAAAAGAAGAAAAATCGCATAATTCCTATTAAATGCCTAGTAAATGCCGAAACACGCGATGAAAATTCTCGAGACTTCACGTATTGCTCCCCCAGGAATTCACGGAGAGTGCCCAAAAGATTTCAGAAAAAATTGACCGGAAACCATATCACCAAAATATTCAAGGGTTAACACACACTAAAAAAAAGAAAAATCTCCTAATTCCTATTAATGCCTCATAAATGGCCTAAAACACCGCGAAAATTTCTGGGGCTTCACCTGCTGCACATCGGGGTACTTACGGAGGATCCCCAAAAGGTTATGGAAAAAATCGACCGGAAGTCATATCACCTAAATATTCATGGGCTAACAAACATGAAAAATGAGAAAAATCGTCTAATTCCTATTAAATTCCTCGTAATTACCCAAAAATGCCGTGAAAATTCTCGAGGCTTCACCTGCTATCCCCCAGGTACTTACGGAGGTTCCCCAAAAGGTTTCGAAAAAAATTGAACGGAAGTCATATCACTAAAATATTCATGGCTAACACACACTAAAAATGAGAAAAATAGTCTAATTCCTATTAAATGCCTCGTAAATGTCAAAAATAGCCGAAAAAATTCCCGAGACTTCAGCTGTTTCTCGCCCTAATACTTACGGAGGGTACCATAAATTTTTCAAAAATAAATTGATCGAAAGTAATATCACCAAAATATTCATGGGCTAACACACAGGAAAAATGAGAGAAATCGCCTAATTCCTATTAAATGCCTCGAAAATACCAAAAACGTCGTGAAAATTTCCAAGACTTCACCTGCTGCTCCTTTGGGTACTTATGAAGGACACCCAAGAGATTTCGAAAAAAAATTTACCAGAAGCCGTATTAAATGAGAAAAATTCCAAAAAGTGCCGTGAAAATTTCTGAGGATTCGTCTGCTGCTTCCCGAGGTACTTAAGGAGGTTCCTCAAAAGGTTATGGAAAAAATTGACTAAAAGCCATATCACCAAAATATTAATGGGCTAACACACACGAAAAATGAGAAAAAATCGCCTAATTCCTATTAAATGCCTCGAAAATGCCAAAAAACGCCATGAAAATTTCCGAGGATTCTCCTACTGCTCCCCAGGGTACTTACGTAGGGTCCCTAAAATGTTACAAAAAAAATTGACCGAAAGTCATATAACTAAAATATGCATGGGCTAACACATACGAAAAAGAAGAAAAACCACTTAATTCCTATTAAATGCCTCGTAAATTCCCAAAAACGCCAAGAAAATTTCCGAGCTTCATCTTTTGCTCCCCCAGGTACTTACGGAGGGTCCCCAAAGGGTTTCAGAATAAATTGACTGGATGTCATAACACCAAAAAATTCATGGGCTAACACACACGAAAAATGATAAAAATCACATAATTCTTATTAAATGCCTCATAAATGTCCAAAAATACCATGAAAATTCCCGAGTCTTCATCTGATTCTCCCGTGGGTACTTACGGAGGATCCCCAAAAGGTTTTAAAAAAAAACACTGGAATCCATATCACCAAAATATTCATGTGCTAACACACACAAAAAATGAGGAAAATCGCCAAACTCCAATTAATTGCCTCGTAAATGCCCAAAATCGCCGTGAAATTTCTCAAGGCTTCACCGGCTACTTTCCCGGGTACTTATGAAGGGTACTCAAAAGGTTTCAAAAAAAAATTGACCGAAAGCCATATTACAAAAATATTCATGGGCTAACAAACACGAAAAATGAGAAAAATCGCCTATTTCCTATTAAATGCCCAAAAAAGCCGTGGAAATTCTCGAGACTTCACCTGCTGCTCCCCCAGTTACTTACGGAGGGTCCCTAAAAGGTTTCAGAAAAAAATTGACCGGAAGCCATATCACAAAAATATTCATGGGCTAACACACACGAAATATGAGAAAAATAGTCTAATTCCAATTAAATGCCTCGTAAATACCTAAAAATGTCGAGGAAATTCCCGAGGCTTCACCTGCTGCTCCCCTGGCTTCTTCCAGAAAGTCTCCAAAAGTTTTCGCAAAAAAAATATATCGGAAGTCATATCACCAAAGTATTCATGGACTAACACACACGAAAAATGAGAAAAATCTCAAAATTCCTATTAAATACCTCGTAAATGCCCATAAAGCTGTGAAAATTTTCTAAGCTTCACCTACTGCTCTCCTAGGTACTTACTGAGGGTCTCCAAAAGGTTTCAGAAAAAATTGTCCGGAAGCCATATCACCAAAATATAAATGGGCTAACACTCACGAAAAAATTAGAAAAATACCTTAATTTCTATTAAATGACTTGTAATGCAAAAAAACGCCGTGAAAATTCTCGTGGCTTCACCTGCTACTCTCCCGGGTACATACGAAGGGTCCTCAAAGGGTTTCGAAAAAAAATTGACCGTAAGTCATATCACAAAAATATTAATGAGTTAACACATACTAAAAATGAGAAAAATTGTTTTATTCCTATTAAATATCTCAAAAATGCCCAAAAACGCTATGAAAATTAACGAGGCTTCACATGCTGATCCCCCGTAACTTACGGAGGGTCACCAAAAGGTTTAAGAAAAAAATAGACTGGAAGCCATATCACCGAAATATTCATGGGCTAACACACACGAAATATGAGAAAAATGGCCTAATTCCTATTAAATGCCTCGTAAATGCCCAAAAATGCCATGAAAATTTATTGAGACTTCTCCTGTTGCTCCTCCGGGTACATACGGAGTGTCCCCAAAAGGTTTCGAAAAAAATTGACCGAAAGTCATATCACCAAACTATTCATGGGCTAACAAACATGAAATCGAGAAAATCGCCTAAATCCTAGTAAATGCTTCGTAAATTCTCAAAAACGCCGTGAAAATTCCCTTGACTTCACCAACTGTTCCCTCGGGTACTTACCGAGGGTCCACAAAAGGTTTAAAAAATAATTGATCGGAAGCCATATCACGAAAATATTCATGGGTTAACACACACGAAAAATGAAATAAATCGCCTAATTCCTCTAAAATGCCTCGTAAATGCCCAAAACCGTCGTGAAAATTCCCGAGGCTTCACCTGTTGCTCCCTCGAATACTTACGTAGGGTCTCTAAATGATTTCGCAAAATTGACAGGGAGCCATATCACCAAAATATTCATAGGCTAACACACATGAAAAATGAGAAAAATCGTCTAATTCCTATTAAATGTCTCGTAAATATCCAAAAACGCCGTGAAAATTCCCGAGGCTTCACCTGCTGCTCCCCCGGGTACTTACGGAGGGTCATAAAAGGTTTTGAAAATATATTGACTGGAAGCCATATCAAAAAAATATTCATTGGCTAAATCACACGAAAAATGAGAAAAAATCAGCTAATTCCTATTAAATGCCTCGTAAATGCCCAAAAACGCCGTGAAAATTTCTGAGGCTTCACGTGCTGCTCCCCCGGGTACTTACGAAGGGTCCCTTAAAGGTTTCAAAAAAATATTGACTGGAAGCCATGTCAAAAAAATATTCATTGGCTAAATCACACGAAAAATGAGAAAAAATCGTCTAATTCCTATTAAATGCCCAAAAACGCCGTGAAAATTTCTGAGGCTTCACCTGCTGCTCCTCCGAGTTCTTAGGGAGGGTCCCCAAAATATTTCAAAAAAAAAATTGACCGGAATCCATATCACCAAAATATTCATGTGCTAACACACGTGAAAAATGAGAAAAATCGTCATATTCATATTAAATGTCTCGTAAATGCCCAGAAACGCAGTGAAAATTCCCGAGGCTTCACATGCTTCTCCCTCGGGTACTTACGTAGGGTCCCCAAAAGATTTCAGAAAAAAATGGATCGAAAGTCATATCAGCAAAATATTCATGGCCAACACACACGAAAATGAGAAAATAGCCTAATTCCTATTAAATGTCTCGTAAATGCCAAAAAACGCCATGAAAATTTCTGAGAATTCACCTGTTGGTCCACCTGGTACATACGGAGGGTCCCCAAAAGCTTTTGAAAAAATATTGACTGAACCCACATCACAAAAATATTCATTGGCTAACACAAACGAAAAAATGAGAAAAAAATAGACTAATTCCTATTAAATGCCTAGTAATTCCCCAAAAACACGGTGAAAAGTCCCGAGGCTTCACCTGCTGCTCCCCCACGTACTTATGGAGGGTCCCAAAAATATTTCGGAAAAGAAATTGACCGGAAGTCATATTATCAAAATATTCATGGGCTAACACACACGAAAAATGAGAAAAATCGTCTAATTCCTATTAAATGCCTCGTAAATGGCCAAAAAGACTGTGAAAATTCTGGAGGCTTCACCTGCTGCTCCCTTAAGTATTTAATTAGCGTTCCCAAAATGTTTCCAAAAAAATCTACTGGAAGCCATATCACAAAAATATTCATGGGCTAACACACACGAAAAATGAGAAAAATTGCCTAATTTCTATCAAATGCCTCATAAATGCGCAAAAGCACCGTGAAAATTTTCGAGGCTTCACCTGCTACTCCCCCGAATACTTACGGAAGGTCCACAAAAGGTTTCAGATTTTTTTTTACCGTAAGCAATATCACCAAAATATTCATGGGCTAACACACAAGAAAAATGAGAAAAATAGCCTAATACCTATTAAATACCTCGTAAATGCCTAAAACCATTGTGAAAATTTTGGAGCCTTCACTCGCTGCTCCCCTAGGTACTTACGGAGGGTCCGCAAAAGATTTCGAAAAAAATATTGCTGAAAGTCATATCACTAAAATATTCATGGGCTAACACGCACGAAAAATTATAAAAATCACATAATTTCTATTAAATGCCTCGTAAATGCAAAAAAATACCGTGAAAATTCTCGAAACTTCACCTATTGCTCCCCCGGGTACTGACGGAGGGTCCCCAAAAGGTTTCAAAAAAATATTAACCGGAAGCCATATCACCAAAAAATTCATGGCTAAAAATCACCTAATTCCTATTAAAAATCTCGTAAATGCCTAAAAACGCTCTGAAAATTTAAGAGGCTTCATGTGCTGCTCCTTCGGGTACTTACAGGGTCTCCAAAAGGTTTTGGAAATAAATTGACCGGAAGCCATATCACCAAAATGTTCATGGGTTAACACACACGAAAAATGAGAAAAATCGCCTAATTCCTATTAAGTGTCTCGTAAATGCCCAAAATCGCCGTGAAAATTCTCGAAACTTCACCTGATGCTCCCTCGGGTACTTACCGAGGGTCCCCAAAAGGTTTCGAAAAAAATTGACCGGAAGCCATATTACGAAAATATTCATGGGCTAACACACACGAAAAATGAGAAAAATCGCTTAATTCCTATTAAATGCCTCGTAAATGTCCAAAAGCGCCATGAAAATTCTCGAGACATCACCTGCTGCTCGGTCGGGTACTTACCGAGGGTCCCCAAATGGTTTCGCAAAAAAATTGATCGGAATCCATATCACAAAAATATTCATGAGTTAATACACTCGAAAAATGAGAAATATCCTAATTACTATTAAATTTATTCTAAATACCCAAAAAAGCCGTGAAAATTCCCGAGGCTTCTCCTGCTGCTCCCCCGGGTACTTACGAAGGGTCCCCAAAAGGTTTCGAAAAAATATTGACTGGAAGTCATATCACCAAAATATTCATTGGCTAACACACTCGAAAAATGGAAAAAATCACCTGATTTCTATTAAATGCCTCGTAAATACCCAAATGTGCCAGGCAATTTCCCGAGGCTTCACCTGCTGCTCCTCGAGTACTTACGAAGGGTACCCAAAAGATTCTGAAAAAAATTGACCGAAAATCATATCACCAAAATATTAATGGGCTAACACACACGAAAAATTAGAAAAATCGCCTAACTTCTATTAAATGACTCGTAATCCATGGGTTAATACACACGAAAAACTACGAAAGTCACGTCATTCCTAAAAGTCAACTCGTAAATACGAGTATATGCCTTAAAAAATAGCGCAACCCTCCGTAATGTTTCCCCAACTTATTACGAAGGTCCTCATAAAGTTATTTCTGAAAAAGATTCTGGATGCTCCAACGCGCCAAATCCATGGACTTATACACACGAAAAATCAAGAAAGTCGCATAATTTCTAAAAGTCGGCATGAAAATATGCCTTAAAAAATGACGCGACCCTCCGTAATACTTCCCCAACTCATTACGGAGGTCTTCATAAAGTTTTTATATAAAAAGTTTCTAGGTGCTTTACCGCGCCAGATCCATGGGCTAATACACATAAAAAATCAAGAAAGACACGTAATTCCTAAAAGTCAACTCGTAAATGCTAAAAAATGGTGCGACCCTCCGTAATGCTTCCCCAACTAATTAGAGAGGTCCTCATAAAATTTTTTCAGAAAAAAAATTTGGGTGCTCTAACGCACCAGATTCATGGACAAATACACACGAAAAACCAAAAAAGTCGCGTAATTTCTAAAAGTGGGCTCGTAAATGCGATAATATGCCTTAAAAATGCACGACCCTCTGTAATGCTTCCCAAACTCATTACGGGGGTCCTCATGAAGTTTTTTAGGAAAACTTTTCCAGGTGCTCCAACGCGCCATATCCATGGGCTAATACACACGAAAAATCAAGAAAGTCGCATAATTCCTAATAATCAGCTCGTAAATGCGAAAATATGTATTAGAAAATGGCGCGACTCTCTGTAATGCTTCCCCAACTTATTACAGAGATCCTCATAAAGATTTCTCAGAGAAAGTTTCAGATTGTTCCAAGGCGCCAGATCCATGGGCTAATATACATGAAAAACCAAGAATGTCGCGTAATTTCTAAAAGTCGGCTCGTAAACGCAAAAATATGTCGTAAAAAGATGGCATGACCCTTCCGTAATTCTACTCAACTCATTGCAGATGTCCTCATAAAGTTTTTTCAGAAAATGTTTTTGGGTGCTTCAACGCGCCAAATCCATAGGCTATTAAACACGAAAAACTAAGAAAGTCGCTTAGTTCCTAAAAGTCGACTCGTAAATGAGAAAATATGTATTAAAAATAGGGCGACTCTCTGTAATACTTCCCCAACTTATTACGGATGTCTTCACAGAGTTTTTTAGAAAAAGTTTCAGGGTGCTTCAACGCGCCAGATTAATGGGCTAATACACACAAAAAATAAGGAAAGTCGCTTATTTCCTAAAAGCCGGCTCATAAATGCGAAAATATTCCTTTAAAAAATGGTGCGACTCTCCGTAATGTTTCTCCAACTCATTATAGAGGTCCTCATAAAATATTTTCAGAAAAAGTTTCCGGGTGCTTCAATGCGCCAGATCTATTGCTAATACACACAAAAAATCAAAAAAGTCATGTGATTCCTAAAAGTCAACTCGTAAATGCGAAGATATGTCTTAAAAAATGACGCGACCCTCTGTAATGCTTCCCCAACTCACTACGGAGGTCCTCATAAAGTTTTTTCAGAAAAAAATTTCAATGCTCCAACGCACCAGATCCATAGGCTAATACACACCAAAAATTTAAAAAGTTGCTTAATTCCTAAAGGTGGGGTCATAAATGCAAAAATATGCTTTTTAAAAATTGTACGATCCTCCGTAATGCTTCCCCAACTTATCACAGAGGTCCTCATAAAGTTTTTTTTTAAAAAAGTTTATGGGTGCTCCAACGCGCTAGATCCTTGGACTAATACGCACGAAAAATCAAGAAAGTCGTGTAATTCTAGAAGTTGGCTCATAAATGCGAAAAGATGTTTTAAAAAATGGCGCGACCCTCGTAATACTTCCTTAACTCATTACGGAGGTCCTCATAAAGTTTTTTCAGAAAACAATTTCGGGTGCTCCAACGCACCATATCCATTGGCTAATACACAAGAAAACTAAGAAAGTCATGTAATTCTTAAAAGTTGTCTCGTAAATACAAAAATATGCATTAAAATGGTGTGACCCTCCGTAATACTTCCCCAACTCATTACGTAGGTCTTCATAAAGTTTTTTCAGAAAAATTTTCCTGGTTCTACAACATGCCGGATCCATGGGCTTACACACAGAAAATAAAAAAAGTCGCGTAATTCCTAAAAATCGATTCGTAAATGTGAAAATATGCCTTAAAAATAGTGCGACCCTCTATAATGCATCCCCAACTCATTACGGAGGTCCTCATAAAGTTTTTTCAGAAAAAGTTTCAGGGTGCTCCAACGAGCCAGATCCATGTGCTAATACACACGAAAAACTAATAAAGTCGCGTAATTAAAAAAAGTCGGCTTATAAATGCAAAAGTATGCCTTAAAAACTTGTGTGACCCTCCATAATACTTGCCCAAAAAATTACGGGAGGTCCTCATAAAAAATTTTCATAAAAAGTTTTCAGCTGCTCCAACACGCCAGATCTATGGGCTAATATTAACACATGAAAAAACAAGAAAATCGCGTAATTTTTAAAAGTCGGCTCGTAAATATGGAAATACTCCTTAAAAAAATTGCGCGACCCTCCGTAATGTTTCCCCAATTCATTACAGAGGTCATCAACAAGTTTTTTCAGAAAAAGTTTTCGAGTACTCCAACGCGTCAGATCCATGGGCTAATACACATGAAAACAAAGAAAGTCGCTTAATTCTTAAAAGTCGTCTCGTAAACGTAAAATTATGCTTTAGAAAATGGTGCTACCCTCCTTGATGCTACCCCAACTCATTACGGAGGTTCTCATAAAGGTTTTTAAGAAAAGAATTTCGGGTGCTCCAATGCACCAGATCCATGGGCTAATACTCACGAAAAACTAAGAAAGTCATGTAATTTCTAAAAGTCGACTCGTAAGTGCGAAAATATGCCTTAAAAATGGTGCGACCCTCTGTAATGCTTCGCAAACCAATTACGGAGGTCCTCATACAAAAATTTCAGAAAAAAGCTTCAGGGTGCTCCAACGCGCCAGATCCATGTGCTAATACATATGAAAAACCAAGAAATTCGAGTAATTCCTAAAAGTCAGCTCGTAAATGTGAAAATATGCTTTCAGAAATGGCGCAACCCTCAGTAGTGCTTCTCCAACTCATTACGGAGGTCCTCATAAAAAATTTTCAGAAAAAGTTTCTGATTTCTCTAACGCGCCAGATCTATGGGCTATACACACAAAAAATTTAAAAAGTCGCGTAATTCCTAAAAGTCGACTCGTAAATGCAAAAATATGCCTTAAAATAGGGCGCGACACTCTGTAATGCTTTCCTAACTCTTTACGGAGGTCCATATAAAGTTTTTTCAGAAAAAATTTTCGGGTGCTTCAACGCGCCAGATCCATGAGCATTAACACACGAAAAATCAAGAAAGTCGTGTAATTTCTAAAAGTCGGCTCCTAAATGTAAAAATACGCTTTAAAAAATGGCGCGCCCTCTGTAATACTTCCCCAACTCATTACAGAGATTCTCATAAAGTTTTTTCAGAAAAAAATTTCGGTTGCTCCAACGCGCTAGATCCATGGGCTAATACACACGTAAAACCAAGAAAGTGGCCTAATTCTTAAAAGTCGGCTCATAAATGCGCAAATATGCTTTTAAAAATGGTGTGACCCTCTTTAATGATACTACAACTAATTACGGAGGTCCTCATAAAGTTTTTACAGAAAAAGTTTTCGAGTGCTCCAATGTGTCAGATCTATGGACTAATACATACGAAAAACCAAGAAAGTCGCGTAATTCCTAAAAGTCGGCTCGTAAATGAGAAAATATGCCTTAAAAATGGCGCGACCCTCCGTATTGCTTCCCCAACTCATTACGGAAGTCCTTATAAAGTTTTTCAGAAAAAGTTTTCGAGTGCTCTAACGTGCCAGATCCATGGGCTAATACACACGAAAAATCAGGAAAGTTGCGTAATTCCTAAAAGTCAGCTCGTAAATGCGAAAATATGTCTTAAAAAATGGTGCAACTCTCCGTAATGCTTTCCCAACTCATTACAGAGGTCCTCATAAAGTTTTTCAGAAAATGTTTTCAGGTGCTCCAACGCGTCAGATCCATGAATATTTTGGTGATATGGCTTCCTAACGATTTTTTTTGCAAAACAATATTTACAGAACCCTCCGGTAGGAGTTCGGGAAGTACTAAGTAAAGCCTCACCATTTTTTGCACATATTTTGGACATTTATGACTTATGAGCCACTTTACAGGAATTACACGATTTTCTCAATTTTTCGTGTGTGTTAGCCCATGAATATTGTGGTGATATAGTTTCCAGATGATTTTTTTGTAAAATCTTTACAGAACCCTCTGTAGGAAGTTGGGTTTCGATACGTACTGTCTCACCATTTTTTATGGCATTTTTGTGCATTTAGGGGTCAATTTATAGGAATAAGGCAATTTTCTCAATTTTTCGTGTGTTAGTTTATGAATTTTTTGGTGATATTATTTTCGGCCACTTTTTTTAAGTCTATATAGAACCCTACGTAATGACCTAGGGGAACAATACGTTTAGTCTCACCATGATCCACACCATTTGTTTTAGCATTTAAGGGTCATTCATTAAGGATTATGTGATTTTCTCAATTTTTCATGTGTGTTAATATATGAATTTTTTGACGATATGGGTTTCAGACACTTTTTTCCAAAACTTTTACAAGACCCTCCGTAATAATACAGGGGAACAATACTTATAACCTTCCTATGTTCCATGCTATTTTCTTAACATTTAGGAGCCCCTCAATAGAAATTAGACGATTTTTGTTTTTCAAGTGTTTATTTGTTTAATTAGCGGATCACTTGTATAAAATTGAATTTTAAGAGGTATTTGGACACGATTTGGTTTAAGACTTTTGAAAAAATTGTATTTGAAATTATAGTTGAAAAAACTTATTTGGATTTTATAAATAGGCAAATTTCTAATTGTAACGAATAAATGATCTTTTGATAAGCATTAATGAGTGATCTAATAATTTAAATAGTAACTACTTACCTACCATTACATATCAACATTCAAAATCCACTAATAATGTAAACAAATATTTATATTGTTAATATATATAACTTAAATCAAATTTAGGATACCTCATCCTCCAAAACTTGTAATTAAATCGTCCAAATTATTGTATCAATCAGAAACTAGTAGTGTACGTCCAAACAAATTTGGGAATGGATATGCTATATTAATAAAATATTTATTATTTATAACAATATTTTTTATTTTTCACTAAATACTTATAATACATTTACAATACAGTTTTAATTCATATTATAAAAAATAAATTTATAAAACACATATAATACAAATTTTATTAATGGATAATACAGTTATCATATACTTTATTGCACATCGTGTCAATTTCTTACTAAGCAAACATAATATATTTTTAAAACACTTATAATACATTTATATTGCATGCATAATTTTACTTTTAATATAAAGTACAAATTTATCATAATATTATTATGTATTGTTATCAATAATAGCAAATAAAAAATATCGCTAAAATCAATAATTATTTATCAGAAAGTATTCACACAAGTAATTTTCCAACAAATTAACCGTTCAACCCTTCTTCTATATCCGAACTTGATACATGTTATGTTTTTGCTACATTTGTAGTAAGGTGGAAAGAAGAGAATAAACTCAAAAATTGTAAATCTTAGTCTAGGTTCAATCAATACAAGTCCGCCAAGTCGTTTAGTTCATGGAATAAGGTGGGAAAAATATAAAATCAATTTCAAACTTATCTCATCTAACTTGATATTATTTTATTCCACCTCTCATATAGAATAAAATAGTCCAAAAATTATAATCTCATACTTATAATTTCGAAATAACTTAGTCTGCTAACCAAACGATGTCCTAATTGCATCCTAGAGGTCTTGATCAATGAGATAATCTCCCAATCTCTCAACAATCAAATTGCATTGTCCAGGAACAACAGGCTCATCATAAATACCAAATAACAAAGATTGGTTTGTCTTCTTGATAGTTATTCCTCCTGAACTCTGCCAAATTTTTTATGTAATTCAGGTCAGACTAGACGTAGCATGTTCGATAGAATTTAAAACATCTAATTCATATTATTTATGCGTGTGAAAAAATTAGCACATATATAAAGAATATAACTCATAGACTCTAAATCTATGTGAGATTATGAAGAAAAAAAGGCTTTCTATGTCATTAAGATAAGGCTAGATGTACATCTAATTCGGATTATATGTATGAAAAAATAGATACATATGTAAAGAGCAAAACTCGTTGACTTTAAATTATAGATTTAGAAACTAGGTTAGTCAATGATGATATATGTTAGGGTTTTGCCCTGATTTTCTTATCATATTTTAAGTTTTATTTTTTCCTTAAAGAAAAGTCAAAGTATTACCATAAATACTTGAACTTTTTCTGAAAAGAAAATATATTTCTTTTCCATATTTGACTTATTCCTTCCTTAGAGGAGAAATTTAGAACTCTATAAATTGAAGACTCTCTTCTCATATCAAGAACACAACAATAACATCCACAATGTAATCGTTTAGAGACTTTTGTTTATGGGGAGATTTTCTCCCAATATATTTATACTTTTTCAATATTAATTTTTAATATGTAGGTCGTTTGACCAAATCACAATAACAATATGTTTTAGTATGTTTTTCTTTGTCATCTAATTTATCAATCATATAATTTGCAATTGTAAGCTTCCGCATGACGCCATAATCACTTTCGAACCCAACAAGTGGTATCAGAGCACATGGTCCATCGATCCTATGATCCAGTGGTTCAATGGTTCAAGATAGGTTAAAATCAAGCTGCAAGCAATTTGATGATAATGAAGAGTTTTTGTCAAAAAAAAAAGTCTGAAATACTACATGTGGAAAAATTTCAATCATATTTCAAACAATCCTGTTGTTCCATCTTTTAACACAAAAATCAATTTTCAACTCATGCTTACTTTAATGCATGAGCTTCAACTTTCAACCCATGCAAATTTTTAATGCTCGGGCTCCACTTTTAACTCATGCATCTTACTTTTAACGCATGAGCTCCACTTTCAACTCATGCATATTACTTTTAACGCATGAGCTCACTTTCAACCCTGCTCATAACTTTTAACACATGGATCCAATTTTTAACCCATATCAATTTTTAAATCATGGTAAGCAGTAGTGATACATGAAGATTGTGTGAAGAAAGAGGATTGAGATTATTTTGCCAGAAAATTCAGGCCAAAATGGGAGATTTGTTAGGGTTTTGCCCTGATTTTTTTTATCATATTTTAAGTTTTATTTTTTCCTTAAAGAAAAATCAAAGTATTACCATAAATACTTGAACTTTTTCTGAAAAGAAAATATATTTCTTTTCCATATTTGGCTTATTCCTTCCTTAGAGGAGAAACTTAGAACTCTATAAATTGAAGACCCTCTTCTCATATCAAGAACACAACAATATCATCCAAAATGTAGTCGTTTAGAGGCTTTTGTTTATGGAGAGATTTTCTTACAATATATTTATGCTTTTTCAATATTAATTTTTAATATGTAGGTCGTTTGATCAAATCACAATAACAATATGTTTTAGTATGTTATTTTTTGTCATCTAATTTATCAATCATATAATTTGCAATTGTAAGCTTCCGCATGACGCCATAATCACTTTCGAACCCAACAATATATATATATATATAT
>JAGDQO010001680.1:0-14959 GCA_018342035.1 Solanum appendiculatum
AGGTCTTTCTAGAAATAGAATAGTAAAACAACATTTGACTATTTAGGTTTCTAAAATTTGTGCTCAAAGGAAGTACAATGCTTAGCCTTAACATACCTCGATTCTCGGTCTTGCGGTATTAATATGGACCTTACCCCTTCTTTATAGTATGTAATCTACACAAAATCAAGTGACACAACTATTACAACATGAGTATTAACACGTCAGTGTCAAAGTAGCAATTTAGAGATTACTAAGAGAGTGATTAGCTCGCCGGACCCTTTTTAAACTCATGCTTCATTACATTTTCTTCTCAAAATAACAACCACAAATTAATAAAATAAAAGGCATTTTTACAGCAGCTATGAACAACTGGAGGCCTATGAAAATAGTCCACCACAACCAAATAGAGTATGACTGCACAATAAGAAAAACTCGGTGTAACGCCACACCCCTCCTTTCCAACCCCAAAATAGCCACAACAAAACCCCAACCATGAGTTTCCAAACCTTTAAATCCACAAATATATTTGATACAGTCTTATAACTGTTCAACATAACCATAATAACTCAAACTCGCGGCTACCGATCATTATCTTGTGAGTTTGTCCAACAATGACGTCTAGAATCATATATTTCTCCTCTAAAGCACTGAGGGGTTAAAAGGGAAGAACCTTAAATTAAACATGATGTATTTTATAGTATTTTAGCTTGCCTCCTCCAATAACAAATAGTCTCCTCAAATAGAAGGCCTTGAATCAAGAAGAAACCATTTGAAAATAACAATACAATAATAGAACTAACGTCACGCTAATTTACCTTACTATTCAATACCCCTCTATACTTCTTCTTCTCTCCCAGATTCATATCAACAACAACCACACACACAAAAATCATTTCCAAAAATTCCAGCAGCAACAATATCAGAAAATGCTTCAAAACAGCCCAACATCTCATAACTATCCAAATACTATTTTCCAACTGTCTATTCATGTGTTCTTACTTATATAGCTTAGCTATTACTTGGATTCACTCAATAAAATGAAAGGTGAGAATTATTACCTCCAAACAGCAAAAAAATCACCTAAAAACGAGACTCCTTAACCATGAAGAATTCTTTAAATCACAACCAACGAGGAGGAAAGAAGTAACACCATATCTATGAACATTTCGAGGGTGAAACCACGTTGAAATCTTATAGATATTGGCTTTGATGGTAGGGGAACCCTTAGAGAGGATTTAGGACTATTTTTATTCTTATTTGTGTGAAAAAAATGAGATAAAACGAAGGGATATCCACTCTTATATAGCTAAACCGACATAGGGGCTATGGGACCGACCTTCACGTGCCTGCTTGTGTAGTCTCACGAATACGTGAATATATCTCTATTCTGAAGTGCTATAAATGAACGGTTTAGTGCGTTGGACAAAGACTCGCAGACCTTCGATTTGGTATATTGGGGTTTTTTTAAAGCTTTATAAATTGGGAGAAAAGCTCTGAGACATTTAACCCAAATTTCTGCAAGTTTATCAAAGAAACTTACTCTAACTTTTACCCACTTATATTTCACAACTTGCTTGACTTCCAAAACTTAACCTACGATCATTGCGCGACTATATTACCTTATACAACATACTTCTTAGGGTCTTGCCGTTGTGTGAGGGCCTCAGCCGATGTCGCCAGGTCTATGTGCGCAGGGGTCTATCGATTTCTCTTGGGCGAGACACACAGCGGCCTGACGATGTCACGTTGGCTTTAAGCGATACATGCAAGGGGTTGCCGATGTCACCTAGATGCTGCTGAGTTCGCATATGTGTTGACATGTTCCTACACCTCTCGACATGTCACTTTAATTTAAGATTGCACTCGACATCCCAAAAACCTATAATAGTAACATCATTATTTGTCTTAAATTTTCCGTTGGCATATGATTATCCATTAGAAATGCACTCGACGACATGAAAAACCTCTAATTGCTAAATCAGTATTGGCTGCAAGCATCGCGTTCGACAAGTCATTGGTTAACATAGTTCAACACTTAGCCGCCATCGACGTCTCATGTGCGTTGACATCTTCCTATGTGTTGGAATGCAGACGGCGGGCGCATGCGTCGCTTCTAGCCCAACAAGCGGACGACGGTCGTCAAGCCACATGACATAAATACCCTCGGCCTAATGGCTTCGGGCGCAACTTGCGTTCAAAAACTCAGTGGTTCACTTGATTCTACAATTCACAGAAGGTATCACAATTCACTACATTCTTCATCGATGCAAGAGCCGAGATATTCGTTGCCGAGAGTCTTTTGTGTTTCAAAAGAATTACACATCACCCAATGAACTCTACAGATCGGGTGCGACGGGAGGGCTATCAATTTACAATCCTTGGCATTTTATGCACCAGGATTCAATAGTCGCCCGACAGGTGCGCGAGTGTGCACGCCGGGGATGGGAGGGAGACCCGCAGGTAAGGGGTCTGGGAACCCTAGCCGTGCATCGCCCCCGAGTGTTCAAACATGTTCGCGGGTCGTTCTACTTTGTAGGTTTTGATAATGCTCCTTTTGCATGTTCACCTACGCAAACCTTGTTACGACTTCTCATTCCTCTAAATGATAAGGTTCAATGGAATTCTCGCAACATCGCAGGCAACGAATCGCCCATGTCACCGCTATCTGAACATATCACTGGATAATTCGATTGGTTCCACAACGGGTAGTGTGTACAAAGGGCAGGGACGTAGTCAAACACAATTTCGCTTGCACAAATGAGTTTCAAATATAAAAAATAATAGATTTAAAAAATATATATATTTATATATGTCGAAATTTTCCAAAAAAAATTGAATAGAAAAAATAAAAATAAAATTACCAAACACAATTTCACTTTCACAAATGAGTTTCAAACGTCTAAAATAATAGTTTTCAATAAACAATTGATTTTTTATTTGTCGAATGTTTTTGAAAAAATAAAAACAAATATGAAAAATCCACCAAACACAATTTTGGTTGCACAAATGAGTTCAAAAGTTTTCAAATAAAATAATTATTTTTAAATATGTCGAAATTTTCTAAAAAAGTAATTAAATAGTAAATGAAATAAAATAAACTTAAAAAAAAACCTACCAAACACAATTCCGCTTGCACAAATGAGTTTCAAATGTTATAAAAATGATAGTTTTCAATAAAAAAATTATTTTTTAACAGATCGAAATTTTCTGAAAAAAATAATTAAATAGGTAAAAAATATAAAAAATGCCAAACACAATTCCGTTTTCACAAATGAGTTTCAAATGTTAAAAATAATAGTGTTCAATAAGAAAATTTGATTTTTTTATGTCAAAATTTTTCAAAAAAAATAAAAGAAAATATAAAAATATCACCAAACACAATTTCTCTTTTACCAATGAGTTTCATATGTCAAAAATAAAAGTTTTCGATAAAAAAAATTGATTTTTTAAAATGTCAAAATTTTTTGAAAAATATAATTAAATAGAAAAAAATAAAAAAATCAGCAAACACAATTTCGCTTTGACCAATAAGTTTCAAATGTCAAAAATAAAAGTTTTGAATAAAAAAATTGATTTTTTATACGTCGAAATTTTCTGAAAAAAAGAATTAAATATGAAAAAAATTTAATAAAATAAAAAACCACCAAATTTTTTTTCACTAGCACAAATGACTTTAGAATATAAAAAACAATAGATTTCAAAAGGAAAAAATATTTTTTTAAAAGTCAAAATTTTCCAAAAAAATAATTAAATAGGAATTTTAAAAATAAAAATATAAAACCACCACCAAACACACTTCGACTTGCAAAAATGACTTTCACATAACAAAAATAAAAGTTTTCAATTTTATTTTGTATCGAATATTTCCTAAAAATAAGCGATGACATCCACTAATGTCGGGTTGGCGCGAGCGCCTCGGTCGATGTCGCCTGGACGAAGGGGGCATGGGCCTGCGCTTGTGCTTGGGCATCGGTCGATGTCACTTTGCTGATGAGCGCAAGGGCTTACCGTTGTGTGTAGGCCTTGGTCGATGTCGAATGGCCGATGTGCGTATGGGCCCGCCGATGTAGCCTTAGCGAAGTGCGCATGGCACTATCGTTGTGTGTGAGTCTAAGCCGTTGTAGCTTTTTAAACGTGCGTAGGGCTCTGATCGATGTCATCTAAGCAATGCGCGTAAAGGCTTCGCCTTGTGCGCGGGCATCAACCAATGTCGCTTAACCGATGTGCACAGGGGCCTGCCCTTGTATGCGGGCCTCGGTTGATGTCGCTTGGCTGATGTGTGAAAGGGTATGTCGATGTCGCTTGGGTGGTGATGTGTGCAGGGGCTTGCCATTGTGTACGGGCCTCAACCGTTGTCCGTAGGGGTTAGCTGATGTTGCTTGGATGATGCGTGTTGGGCCGTGTTGTTGTGGGCCTAAGCCTATGTGCGCTGGGGTTCACCGATGTTGCTTGAGCGATGCGTGCAGGGGCCTGCCATTTCACTTGGGTGATGCGCACAAGGGCGTACCATTGTACATGAACCTCGAACGATATCGCTTGACTGATGTATGCAATGGTCCATTGATATCATGAACGGACCTGTCATTATGCGCGGGACATGATCGATGTCGCTTGATTGATGTGTGTAGGGTCCTGCCATTATATGTGGGCCTCGATCGATGTCGCCTAGCCGATGTGGGTAGGGGTCCGCCATCGTGTAAAGTCCTCATCCGATATCGCTCCACCGATATGTGCAGGGTTTCACCAATGCTTCTCAAGAGATGCACGCAGGGGCCTACTGTTGTGCGCGAGCCATGGTTGATGTCGCTTGGCCAAAGTGCACAGCGCTCCGCCGTTGTACGTGAGATTTAATTAAATTATTTGGGCGACGTGCGCAGGAGTCTGCTGATGTCACCTACGTGATGGACACTGCATTAGGGCCTGACCTTGTGTGCGGTCATTGAGTGATATGGCTTGGCCGATGTACGCAGGTCCTGTCATTGTGTGCAGGAAACAACCAATGTCGCCTGGCCGATGTGTGCAGGGGTCTACTAATGCCACCCTTGTGATGCACACAGGGGCATGACATTGTGCGTGGGCCTTGGTCGATGTCACTTGGCCGAAATCCACTGGGGTCTGAACATGTCGCCTAAGCGATGCACGTAGGGGCGTGATCTTGAGTGCAGGCATCAACCGATGTCACTTGGCTGATGTGCGCAGGGGCCTGCCGTTGTGTGCGGGCGTCAACCGATGTGCGCAAGGGCCTGCCATTGTGTACGTACCTCGGTCAATGTCGCTTGGACGATGTGCGTAGGGGTCTACCGATGTTACCCAGGCGATGCACGCAGGGGCATGCCATTGTGCATGGGCCTCGGTCGATGTCACTTAGCGGACGTCCACCAGGGTCTATGGATGTCGCCTAAATGATGCACGAAAGGGCTTGATCTTGTGCGTGAGCACCAACCAATGTGCACAAGGCATGCCATTGTGAGCGAGCTTCAGCCGATGTCACCTCGCAGATATACGTAGGGTCTTTTCGTTGTGTGCGGGCCTCAACCGATGTCGCAAAGTCTATGTGCACAGGGGTCTGTCAATGTCTCCTGGGCGAGTTGAGCAGCAGCTTACCGATGTCACGTGGGCTTTAAGCGATGCTTGGAAGGGGCTGCTGATGTCACCTAGATGCTGTTGAGTTCGCATGTGCGTTAACATGTTCCTTCGCCTCCGGACATGTCACTTTTCATTAGGATTGCACTTGACATCCCAAAAAACCTTTAATAGTGATATCATTATTTGGCACAAAGTTTCCGTTGGCATATGATTAGGCATTAGAAATGCACTCGACGACACAGAAAACCTCTAATTGCTAAATTCGTATTGGATGTGAGCATTGCATTTGGCAAGTTATTGGTTAACATAGTTCAACACTTAGTCGCCGCTGTCGTCGATGAGCGTTGACATCTTCCTACGGGTTGGCATGCAGACGGCGGGTGCATGCATCGCTTTTAGCCCAGTAAGCGGACGGCGGTTTTCAAGCCCAGGCAGAAGTGCCCTCGGCCTAATGGCTACGGGTGCAACTTGCGTTCAAAAACTCAATGGTTTGCTTGATTCTGCAATTCACAACAATTATCGCAATTCACTATGTTCTTCATCGATGCAAGAGCCGAGATATTCGTTGCCTAGAGTCGTTTGTGTTTCAAAAGAAGTACACTTCCCCCAACGAACTCTACAGATTAGGTGTGAGGGGCGGGCTATCAATTTACAATCCTTGGAGTTTTATGCACCAGGATTCGTTAGTCGCCCGACAGGCGCACGAGCGCGCACTCCGGGGAAGGAAGGGAGACCCGTAGGTAGGGGGCCTGGGAACCCTAGCCGTGTATCGCCCCCGAGTGTTCAAACATGTTCGCGGGTCATTCTACTTTGTAGGTTTTGATAATGATCCTTCTGCATGTTCACCTACGTAAACATTGTTATGACTTCTCATTCCTCTAAGTTATAAGGTTCAATGGAGTTTTCGCGACGTCGCGGGCAGGAATCGCCTATGTCACCTCGATCTGAACATATCACCGGACATTCGATTTGTTCCACAACGGGGTAGTGTGTATAAAGGGCAGGACGTAGTCAAACACAATTCCTCTTGCACAAATGAGTTTCAATGATAAAAAATAATAGTTTTCAAATTATTTTTTTTTATATATGTCAAATTTTTTGGAAAAATTTAAATAGATAAAATAAGAAAAAAACCACCAAACACATTTCCGCTTTCACAAATGAGTTTCAAACATCTAAAATAATAGTTTTCAATAAAAATTTGATTTCTTTATATGTCAAAATTTTCTCAAAAAAAAAAAAACCTACCCAACACAATTCTGCTAGCACAAATGAGTTTGAAATATAAAATATATGAGTTTTCAAAAAAAATAATTATTTTTATATATGTCGAAATTTTTCAAAAAGTAATTAAATAGTAAAAAAAAAACTATAAAAAACCCACCAAGCACAACTCCGCTTGCACAAATGAGTTTCAAATGTTAAAAAATGATAGTTTTCAATAAGATTTTATAATTTTTTTTCATATCGAAATTTTCTGAAAAAAATAATCAAAAAGGAAAAAAATATAAAAACCGCCAAACACAATTCCGCTTTCATAAATGAGTTTTAAATGTAAGAAATAATAGTGTTCAATAAAATTTTTTTATTTTTTTATATGTCAAAATTTTTTGAAAAAATAATTAAATAGAATAGAATAAAATAAAATATAAAAAACCACCAAACACAATTCCTCTTTCACCAATGAGTTTGAAATGTCAAAAGTAAAAGTTTCCAATAAAAAATTTTGATTTTTTTATATGTATATTTTTTCCGAAAAAAATAATTAAATAGAAAAAATAAAAGAAAATATAATAAAATCATCAAACACAATTCCGCTTTTACCAATGAGTTACAAATGTCAAAAATAAAAGTTTCCAATAAAATTTTTTGATTTTTTTATATGCCGAAATTTTCTGAAAAAATAATTAAATATGAAAAAAAATTATAAAAATAAAAAGCCCACCAAAATTGTTTTTACTTACACAAATGACTTTAAATCTAAAAAATAATAGATTTGAAAAAAGAAAATTTTATTTTTTTAAAAGTCAAAATTTTCTAAAAAAAATATAAAAACACCACCAAACACACTTCGGCTTGCAAAAATTACTTTCACATAACAAAAATAAAAGTTTTCAATTTTTTTTGTATCGAATATTTTCTAAAAATAAGTGATGACATCCACAAATGTCGGGTGGGTGCGAGTGCCTCGACCGATGTCGCTTAGGTGATGAGGGCATGGGACTACGCTTGTGCGTGGGCATCAGTCGATGTCACTTGGCTGATGAGTGCAAGGACCTACCGTTGTGTGCAGGCCTTGGCCAATGTTCATGGGGGCCTGCCGATGTAGCATTGGCAATGTGCGCATGGGCTTGCCCTTGTATGCAAGGCTTAGTCGATGTCACTTGGCCGGTGTGTAAAGGGGTCTGCCGATGTCGCTTGGGTAAAGTGCGTAGGGTCCTGCCATTGTGTACGGGCCTCAGCCGATGTCTGTAGGGGTTCGCTGATATTTCTTGTATGATGCGTGTAGGGGCGTGCTGTTTTGGGCCTAGGCCGATGTACGCTGGGGTCCGCCGATGTTGATTGAGCGATGCGTGCAGGGGCCTGCCATTTTTGCTTGGGTGATGTGTACAAAGGCGAACCGTTGTCCATGAGCCTCGATCGATATCGCTTAACTGATGTGTGCAGTGGTCCACTGATATCGCCTGTTGTTGTATGCAGGCCTCGACCGATGTCGCCTTGCCAATGTGGGTAGGGGTCCGCCGATACCACTTAGGTGATGAGTGTAGGGGGCTTCCCATTGTGCATCAGCTTCAACCAATGTCACTTTAACAACATGCGCAAGGTCTTCCGATGTCACCTAAGCGATGCGCAGAGGCCTCTCCTTGTGTGCGGTTATCAATCAATGTGCGCAGGGGCCTGCCATTGTGTAAAGGCCTCATCCGATATCGCTCTACCGATATGCACAGGGGTTCACATATGCTTCTTGGGAGATGCATGCACGGGTCTTTCGTTGTGCGCGAGCCTCGGTTGATGTAGCTTAACCAAAGTGAACAGCGGTATGCCATTGTGCGCGGGCTTTAGCGATATTATTTGGGGGCCGTGTGCAGGGATCCGCCGATGTCATCTCCATGATGGACACTGCATTAGGGCCTGACCTTGTGCATGGGTATTGAGTGATATCGCTTGGTCGATGTACGCAGGGCCTATCATGGTATGCGTGCCTCAACCAATGTTGCCTGGCCGATGTGTGAAGGGTTCTACTAATGCCGGGCCTTGGTCGGCATCCATAGGGGTCTGAAGATGTTTCCAAAGCGATGCACGTAGGGGCGTGATCTTGTGCGCGGGCATCAGCCGATGTCACTTGGTTGATGGCAAGGGCATCAGCCGATGTCTCTTGGTTGATGTGCGCAAGGGCCTCCCATTGTGTGCGGGCCTCAAGCAATATGCGCACGGGCCTCAAGCAATATGCGCACGGGCCTACTATTGTGTACGGGCGTCGGTCGATGTCGCCTATCCGATGTGTGTAGCGGTCTACCGATGTCACCCTGGCGATGCACGTATGGGCATGCTTTTGTACACGAGCCTCGGCCGATATCGCTTAGCCGACATTCACAAGGGTCTGTCAATGTCACCTAAATGATGCACACAAGGGCCTGATCATGTGCGCGAGCATCAACCAATGTGCGCAGGGGCATGCTATTGTGTGAGTTCGCATGTGTGTTGATATGTTCCTACGCCTCCCGACATGTCACTTTTCATTAGGATTGCACTCGACATCCCAAAAAAACTATAATTGTGACATCATTATTTGGTACAAAATTTCCGTTAGCATGTGATTAGGCATTAGAAATGCACTCGACAACACAAAAAACATCTAATTGCTAAATCGGTATTGGGTGCGAGCATCGCATTCGACAAGTTATTGGTCAAGATAGTTCAACACTTAGCTACTGCCGAAGTCACATGTGCGTTGACATCTCCTACGGGTCGGCATGCAAACGGTGGGCGCATGTGTCGCTTTTGGCTTAGCAAGCGGATGACGGGCTTAAAGCCCAGGAAGAAGTTCCCTCGGCCAAATGGCTTCGGGCAAAACTTGCGTTCAAAAACTCAATAGTTCACTTGATTCTGTAATTAACAGGAAGTATAGCAATTCACTACATTCTTCATCGATGCAAGAGCTGAGATATTCGTTCCCTAGAGTAATTTGTGTTTCAAAAGAAGAACACATCCCCCAATGAACTCAACAGATCAGGTGCGAGGGGTGGGCTATCAATTTACAATCCTTGGCATTTCATGCACTAGCATTCGTTAGTCTCCCGATAGGTGCACGAGCGCGCAAGCCAGGGACGGGAGGGGGACCCGCAGGTAGGGGGCCTGGGAACCCTAGTCATGCATCGCCCCCGAGTGTTCAAACATGTTCGCGGGTCGTTCTACATTGTAGGTTTTGATAATGATCCTTTTGCATGTTGACCTACGTAAACCTTGTTACGACTTCTCATTCCACTAAATGATAAGGTTCAATGGAATTCTCGCGACGTCGCAGCTGCGAATCACCCATGTCACCGCAATCTGAACATATCACTGGATTATTTGATTTGTTCCGCAACGGGTAGTGTGTACAAAGGGCAGGGGCGTAGTCAAACACACTTGCGCTTGCACAAATAAGTTTCAAATATAAAAAATAATAGTTTTCAAAAAAAAATATATTTATAAATGTCGAAATTTTTCAAAAAAAATAAAAAAACCACCAAATACAATTCCGCTTTCACAAATGTGTTTCAAACGTCTAAAATAATAATTTTCAATAAAAAATTAATTTTTTATATGTCGAAATTTTCTGAAAGAATAAAAATAATTATGAAAAAACCACCAAACACAATTCCGCTTGCACAATTGAGTTGAAATATTAAAAATAATACTTTCGAAGAAAAATAATTTATATGTCAAAATTTTCCAATAAAGTAATTAAATAGTAAATGAAATAAAATAAACTATAAAAAACCAACCAAAAACAATTCCGCTTGCAAAAATGAGTTTCAAATATTAAAAAATGATAGTTTTCAATAAAAAAATTTGATTTTTTTATATATCAAAATTTTCTGAAAAATAATTAAATAGGAAAAAAATATTAAAACCGCCAAATACAATTCCACTTTCACATTTGAGCTTCAAATGTAAAAAATAATAGTGTTCAATAAAATAATTTGAATTTTTTATATGTCAAATATTTTTGAAAAAAATAAAAGAAAATATAAAAAAACCTCCAAACACAATTTCGCTTTCACCAATGAGTTTCAAATGTCAAAAATAAAGTTTACGATAAATTGTTTTTATTTTTTTATGTCAAAATTTACCGAAAAATAATTAAATAGAAAATATAAAAAAAACCACCAAACACAATTACGCTTTCACCAATAGTTTTCAAATGTCAAAAATAGAAGTTTACAATAAAAAATTTTGAATTTTTAATATGTCAAAATTTTTTCCGAAAAAATAATTCAATAAGCAAAAGATTAAAAAAAAAAAACCCACCAAAAAAATTTTACTAGCAAAAATTACTTTAAAATATATATAATAATATATTTCAAAAAGAATATTTTATTTTTTAAAAGTCAAATGTTTCTGAAAAAAGTAATTAAATTGGAATTTTTTAAAAAAAATATAAAAACACCACCAAACTCACCTCGACTTATGCGTGGGACATGACTGATGTCGCTTGACTGACGTACGTAGGGGCCTACCATTCTACGCGGGCCTCGAATGATGTCGCATGGCCAATGTGGGTAGGGGTCCATCGATACACCCTAGGCGATGCGCGTAGGGGCTTACCATTGTGCATTGCCTCAACCAATGTCACTTGAATTACATGCGCAGGGTCTGCCGATGTCACCTAAGTGATGCTTAAAGGCCTTGCCTTGTGCGTGGTTATCAATCAATGTGCGCATAGGTCTGCCATTATGTAAAGGCCTTGTCCGATATCACTCTACCGTTATGCATAGGGGTTAATCGATGCTTCCCGGGAGATGCACACAGAGGTCTTCCATTGTGCACGAGCCTCAGTTGATGTCGCTTGGCCGAAGTACACAGTTGTATGCCATTGTGCATGAGCTTTAACGGTATTATTTAGGTGACGTGCATAGAGGTTTGCTGATGTCACCTACGTGATGGACAGTACATTAGGGCTTGACCTTGTCCGCGAGCATTGAGTGATATGGCTTGGCCGATGTAAGCAGGGTCTGTCATTGTGTGCGGGCCTCAGCCGATGTCGCCAAGCCGATGTGTGCAGGGGTCTACTAATGTCTCCCTTGTGATGCACGCAGGGGCATGACATTATACGCGGGCCTATGTCGATCTCACTTGTTAGACATCCACAGGAGTCTGAAGATGTCGCATAAGCAATGCATGTAGGGGCATGATTTTGTTCGCAGGCATCAGCCGATGTCACTTGGCTGATGTGCGCAGGGGCCTACCGTTGTGTACGGGCCTTGGCCGATGTGCGTAAGGGCCTTCCGTTGTGTACGGGCCTCGGCCGATAAGCACAGGGGCCTACTGATCTGAGGCAAAAAATATATTTTCTTATCATTAATTGCCTCATATTTATTATTTATATTTGTCCTTTTTTAGCATGGATTTTATGAATTGTGCTAAATAGTGTATTTTATTTGTAGGATTAAATTGGTACAAAGTTGAAGAAGTTTGGAGCTAAAATGAATTAATTATGAAAGATTGAAGAAGGAAAATCAAGCAGCCAGCTTAATGGATTAAATTGAATATTATATTAATATTTATATATATGGAAAGGTTGGGCGGCGGCACAGAGGAAATCCAATTCCTTTTGGTTTTGGATTCCTACTTTGTTTTGGACTCAATTATTTTATTCAGGGTTTTCTATATCTATAAATAGTCCATAGAAATAATTATTTAGGAGAGCTATATTTTTTTTGTGTGCAAGAGCAAGGGATTACAATTCATCTTTGGGTTCAATTATCTACTTCTTCTTTAGGTTTGAATTTTGTGAAACTTATTATTTTTGAGTTTATGAATATTATGTGTGGCTAAACGCACTTGTTCTGGGGTTGTAGCTACGGGTTAATGTTGAGCATCGAATTGCTTTGAATTGATTATTGGTTATCATATACATTACTTTTACATTCTTGTTTTAGTATTTCATGCTAGGCCACCATAGAAATAAATCTATTGTCTATTCTTGGACTCGAGAGATGAAGAGGTAGATAGACCAGAGAATGTAAATAGCTTGTTCTAACTTTGATTAGATTCATGTTTAGGAGTGACGCCCAGACGAACACCTAGCTTGGTTACGAAACAGGATGAAATATAAATGCTCGCCAATTAGGACTGCTTATCTCCGCTCAACGATGTAGTTAGACAGCTAGTTGGAGTAGGCGATTATAGGTCAAGAGATCATGATCATAATATCAACCCTGTAAATCAGTAATGTGATAACTAAAATTGATTCTTTGCATGAGATGTGATACATGAAACCTAAAGCATGCTGCAGCCCTGGAATTGTCCCTTAATTGATTAAAACACCGAAATTATAGTTATTCTTGTTAGTTAGTTTATTATTTAAATTGTTCGTAGTAGTAGTATTCAAAGCCATATTGTTAATACTTTCTTTAAGTTGTAGATTTAATTGAATTGATATACATTGATCATAAGTCCCTTGGGTACGACAACCTGGTTCTAAAAGAGCCATCTATTACTTCTGCGACCACGTACACTTGCGTGTGCAATTGGAAGCAACACCTACCGTTGTGTACTGGCCTCGGTCGATGTCGCCTGGCCGATGTGCGTATGGGTCTACCAATGTGGCCCTGGCGATGCATGCAGGGGTGTACCATTGTGCGCAGGCCTCGGTCGATGTCGTTTAGCCAACGTCCACAGGGGTCTTTCAATGTCGTCTAAATGATGCACGCAAGGGCCTAATCTTGTGCGTGGGCATTAACCAATGTGCGCAGGGGCATGCCATTGTGTGCAGGCTTTAGTGGATGTCGCCTGGCAGATATGCGTAGGGTCTTGCCGTTGTGTGCGGGCCTCAATCGACGTCGCCAGATTTATGTGCAAAAGGATCTGTCGATGTCTCTTGGGCGAGATGCGTAGCGGTCTGCCGATGTCACGTGGGCTTTAAGCGTTGCTTACAAGGGGCTGCCGATGTTACCTAGATGCTGCTGAGTTCGTGTCACGACCCAATTTCTCAAGTCATGATGGCACCTACCAACCCTCTAGTAGGCAAGCCAAACTCTATCTCGGAACTTAGCAGTAATGGGACTAAGAGTGGAATCCAATCCAAAACCAAGCGGAAGCATAAAATAAGAACACAAAGCGGAAGCTGAACTGAAACCAAAATAATATATACAAGACACCTCCCAAAATCTGGAAGTCACATGTACAGAACCAATAACAAGAGTACAAGTCCCAAAAGTGGACCACCGAAACAACTGTCTCGAAAACAAAAGACAAGTCGGAATATAATATACAGGAGGAGACAGGTAATCCCAGAACGCCATATGCTCACCCTAGTCTCCTGAAATGACAGCTCTAGGCCCGATTTCAATGCTGAAAGCTGGTACTCGGACCTGCATCACGAAAATAGATGCAGAGTGTAGCATGAGTACCAAAACAACAGGTACCCAATAGGCAGCATAGGCAGAATGAGCAAGAAAAGTAAAAATAGGCAAACAAGATAGAATCAAACACAACAGAGGTCAACAGAACAGGAGACAGAAAAGCGGAAAGTAAACTGAGAATAGCTAACCAAAACCCAACTGGGCCCCCCATAAGACCCGCTGGGCACACTCGTGCGCAAGTTTAAATAAAACCCGAACGGATCCCCATAAGCCCGACAGGTACACAGAAGAGCTATACTACAGAACGAAAAGAGATCCAACACCAGAAACCGTAACACCCATGGGTCCCGGACCCAAAAAAACAATAACTGGGCCCCGCCCAATCATCAGTCACGAGCTGGAAATACCGGACTATAACCAGGTAACATTAGCCTTGAGCTGGAACAATACCTAGGCCCCGCCCAATCATCAGTCATGAGCTGTTAATACCAGACTCTAATCGAGAACATTAGTCTCGAGCTGGAACAATACCTGGGCCCCGCCCAATCATCAGTCACGACCTGGAAATACCAAATTCTGATCGGGAATGTCATGCTCGAGCTGGAACAATATCTGGGCCCCGCCCAATCATCAATCATGAGCTGGAAATACCAGACTCTAACCGAGAACATTAGTCTCGAGCTGGAACAATACCTAGGCCCCACCCAATCATTAGTCACGAGTTGGAAATATCGAACTCTAACCGGGAACGTCAATCTCGAGCTAGAACAATACCTGGGCCTCACCCAATCATCAATCATGAGCTAGAAATACCGGACTCT
>JAGDQO010001681.1:0-27264 GCA_018342035.1 Solanum appendiculatum
AGAGGGTTTCAAAAGATTGAATAAAGAAAATGAGAGTTTGAGATTAGAAAAAGATGTTTTAATGAAGAAAATTGTTATACTCCAAGAAAGAGAAAAGTCCTTATATGCAGAACTATATCAGATCAATAGAAACAATCAGAGTTCTCCATCTCCTTCAAAAATGGATAAGACGGGTGTACATTCCCCAATGAATGTAAACAAATCCATTGTATCGGATAGAGATACAGCTAATCCAGTTCAAACGGTAACTGGTAAAGATACATCAAATCCGTTAATGGCTGTCAGTTTGCCAAAAAGTGAACCCAGAAGAATTCTACCAGCAAGTTTTACAATAGATTCAACCCAAGAAGCAGAGACATCTTCAAGAAAAGAAAAGACTCTAGTAAAGAAAAAAGGAATTTTACTTACAAGAAACAAGCAGAAAAAATTAGAAAATATGATAGAAAAAGCTTTAAATAAGGCTTTAAGAGAAAAAACAAAAGAAATTATAATAGAACATCCTAAGCCAGAATCAGACAGTTCTGAAACAAGCGGATATAATCCTGCTTTGGAACAATTTGCCCAAGACCCTAACGAAGATGACGATTCAGGAATGAGTTTTGACTCAATTGCCCTTCACAATTTAGATACAGTGTAGATATTACAAGATTAGATACAATAATTGAGAAAGACAGACATGGACAAGAAATCATACGCAGGGAATGACGCATTTGCAAAGAAGACAAGAAATCATACGCAGGCAATGATGCATTTGCAGGAAAGACAAGAAATCATACGCAGGCAATGACGTATTAAGAAAATAATTATGGCTGAAATGATGTTAAAGTCAAAGAGATAAGAAGAAGCGACATAGCCATGTGACGATGGGGCCCCACAGCGTACCCGGCAGGCTAATATCAATTCCTTATCAATTTGAAATTTGAAGTCCGAAGGCCACTACTATAAATACCTTAGTATCCTGAAGAAAATAGATAGAGTGAGAGAACAAGAGAGAGAGTAAGAGAGAGCAATAGAGAGTGAGAAAAGAAAAACTTCCCAAAAAATAAAAAATTTCCAAGTTTTTAAAAAAAAAAAAAAAAAGAGTGTTTTGTTTTGCAAGTTTGTAAAAACTTTTAGTATATACAGTTTCTTTCAGGGACTCCCGAACGGGAAATCTCTTTCTCCAAAAGATATGTAAGTAGTTTATGTTTATTAAGTTTATGTAACTTATCTCCCTATATGAATATATTTTGTTTAATGTTTATTAAAATGATGTTTATGTTTGTATATTAATGATAATCATAATTGCTTAACTCTAAAGTATATGGTTCTCTAAACAGTTTTAAATAGTATCAATGGATTAACCTGTAAAGTCCTAGGAATTGTTGAATGTCCGTTGAAGCTAGTATGCTGTTAGGACATTGTTATCCGGGGTGTGGTTAAAAGAAGATAACTATTTAATATAAGCTGTAAGGACGAAGTGAAATAGAGTTAAAAAAAAAAAAAAAATATAAAATAAAAATGGGAGAAGTTACTTAGGCTTAATAAAAAACTATTTATATATTAATTGAATCAAGAAAGAGAGAGTACTTAGTAGGATTTACAAACTTTTGGTACAAAACCCACTTTATTTTGATCGTAAAAATACTTTAAATACATTGAAAATTTACTACTTTTCTTTTGATTTATATTCTGATGAAACTTTACTATTGCTTCGCAGTCTGTTCTTACAAGTATTTCTGACTTATTTAAAATATATAGTCTAAAACTATCTAATCCATATATGACCGCTAAAATTTCTAAATCTATACTACTAAGATTTCCTTTTTCTTTATACTTACCACTTTGATAAGCACAAATTCTTTCTTCTGATTTACTACTATATTTATTTGGTCTGGTCTTTAGTACAGCTCCCCATCCAGTTATACTTCCATCTGTTTCTAATATTAAAAAATCATTTTCTAATGGCAATACTAAATCTGGAATATTTTTAATCATTTCTTTTAATTTTTGTACTAATTTTATGTCTTCAGAATTAAAGGTCTTTTGCCCTTTTGATCCTGTCTTAGAATATAGTTTCCAGAAATTATAAAAATAAATTAGAATGTTTTACATGTGGAAGTCAAGAACATTTAGCTAACACTTGTCCAAAAAGGAATAATAGTAGAACTAGAAATGCTCAGTTAATTGAAGATTTCCAGGAAACCTTAATTAATGTAGATGAGTATATGTCAGACAACGAAAGTATATATTCTATAGTAAGTATGGAAATAAACGAAGAACAAAAAATAAATTCATCAGATTCAGAAGGAGAAGAATTTATAAATACAATAGGATTAGAAAATCAATTAGAAAACTTAAAAATTGATTATACAGAAAATCATGAAATGGTAAATATTCTAAAAGATTGTGAACATAATTTTGAACAAGGAAAGGGATTAGATAGTAACCAGTGTTTCATATGTCATTGGTATCCCGGAAGAAACAGAAGAGCAAAATGTAGTAAATGTTATATAGAAGGATGTATTCCATGTATAGAAAAACTTATAAATAAAGAAGAAAATAATAAACCTATAGAAAGATCTCTAGAAATAGGATTAAAAAACAAGAAAATTGATTTAGAAGACGAAATAAAAATATTAAATAAAAAGGTTGAAAATTTAGAAAAAAGATTAGAAAAATTAGAAAAGGGAAAAGAACAGTTAAATGAAATTTTAGAAGAAGACCATGACCATGATGAAGAATTATTAAATAGTTTTACAAATAGTTTAATTTGTAATCAAGATAAAAAGATAAGTACAATAAAATTTTTAGCAAGAATAAGAATAGATGATTATGAAGTAGAAACTTTAGCACTAGTAGATTCAGGATGTACAAAAAGTATTTTGAATAGTCAAATTATACCAAAAAATTTGATTAAAGAATTACCTAAACCACAAATATCCATGCAAATGGATGGGTCTTATAATACTTATAAACATTATGTAAATAAGGCAACAATAAGTTTTAAGAACAGTTGCACAGATTTTTATAAACCAGATTATAAAATAGAAAAAATTTGGGTAAGAGATCTAAATATAAAGGTAGATTTTATATTAGGATTAGATTTTCTACTCCACAACAATGGCAGTTGTTTAATAACAAGAGATGGAATAATGTTATCCAAAAATATGACTCAAACAGAGGTAGTAACAATACCTGTACAAAATAAATATAGATATATTAAAAACAAGAATAAAAAAGAAGACATAGACTGTAATTGTAATGATTGTGAAGAATGTGAAAAATTAAATAAAGAAATAGAAATAATAACTATAGAAAATGAAAAGGAATATAATTTAATAGAAATAAATACTGATTTATATAATTTTAATAAAGGAATAAAAACAATTGGTGTAATAAAGAATCAAAAGGATTTAGATAATATAATACAGATCCTAGATGAATTAGAGATAATAGGAGAAAAACCCTTAAAACATTGGGAATCTAATAAAATAAAATGCAAATTAGATATAATAAATCCAGAATACATAGTAAAAACCTCTTCTATAGAATCAACAAATGAAGATTTAAAAGAATTTGAAATACAAATAAAAGAATTATTACAATTAGGAGTAATCAGGAGATCTAGATCAAAACATAGATCTGCAGCAGCTTTTATGGTAAGAAACCATAATGAGATAGTAAGAGGAAAAGCTAGAATGGTCATAAATTATAAAAGATTAAATGATAATACAAGAATGGATGGCTATAAATTACCAGATAAAACAGAACTAATAAATAGAATACAAAATAATTGTATTTTTAGTAAATTTGATTGTAAGTCAGGCTATTGGCAAATAAAAATGGAAGAAGAAAGCATTGAGTGGACAGCTTTTACTTGTCCAGAAGGACACTTCGAATGGTTAGTAATGCCATTTGGGTTAAAAACTGCCCCCCCAATTTTTCAAAGAAAAATGGATAGTATATTTGGAAAATATAAAAATTTTATTCTGGTATATGTAGATGATATATTAGTTTTTAGTAAAGATAGAATAGAACACTTAGGACACTTACAACAAGTGTTTAAATTATTTATAGAAAATGGAATAATCATAAGTAAAAAGAAAATGGAGTTATGTAAAAATAATATACAATTTTTAGGTGTAACTATAGGGGAAGGAAAAATTAAACTTCAACCCCATATAGCTAAAAAGATTTTAGAAATGCCAGACAAATTAGAAAACACTAAAGAATTACAAAAATTCTTAGGAATCTTAAATTATGCTAGATATTTTATAAAGGACTTAGGAAAAATAGCAGGACCTCTATATTCTAAGACAGGATCAAAAGGGCAAAAGACCTTTAATTCTGAAGACATAAAATTAGTACAAAAATTAAAAGAAATGATTAAAAATATTCCAGATTTAGTATTGCCATTAGAAAATGATTTTTTAATATTAGAAACAGATGGAAGTATAACTGGATGGGGAGCTGTACTAAAGACCAGACCAAATAAATATAGTAGTAAATCAGAAGAAAGAATTTGTGCTTATCAAAGTGGTAAGTATAAAGAAAAAGGAAATCTTAGTAGTATAGATTTAGAAATTTTAGCGGTCATATATGGATTAGATAGTTTTAGACTATATATTTTAAATAAGTCAGAAATACTTGTAAGAACAGACTGCGAAGCAATAGTAAAGTTTCATCAGAATATAAATCAAAAGAAAAGTAGTAAAAGAAGATGGTTAAATTTTCTAGATGCAACTTCTATATACAATATAAAACTAGAACATATAAAAGGAATAAATAATAATTTAGCAGATCATTTGAGTAGAATGATTAATAAATAAATCTGTTTTCAGAATGCAGACAGGAAAAGGCAAAGATAAAGTACAAGATTCATCTTCAGACAATTATCTAAAGACTCTTTTAGGTAATATTCATTATAAACCGTTATCACATATGGAAAATAAAGTTTTTGAAAGACTTGATTTTGGACCTCATAATTTAATTTGCTACCCGCAAAGTAATATGAGTTTCAGATTAAATATTAAGACAAGGGTTGATAAAGCCCAAAAATGTTTAATAGATAATTTATGGATTGCATATAATAAAAATCCAAGAGATGTTGGATATTTTATTTCAACTTTAAATGCTTTGAGTTTTTATTTTACAGAAAAGAATACAGACAAAAAATTTAAATTCTATGTAGTAATACAAGGTCATACTCCAGGAATTTATCAATTATGGAGCGAAGTAATACCAGTAATTAAAGATTTTCCAATACCTCTTTTCAAGGGTTTTAATGATTTTAATGAAGCTTTAGATTATGCCAGAGGAAACTTAGGACCTAATTATTTTATTACTCCAAGTTTAAGACAAACTACTTTTCAACTTCCTCAGTATAATATTCAAAAAGACACCAATAAAATAATTTTTTGTGATCATTGTTCGTCTATGACAGAGGGTTTCAAAAGATTGAATAAAGAAAATGAGAGTTTGAGATTAGAAAAAGATGTTTTAATGAAGAAAATTGTTATACTCCAAGAAAGAGAAAAGTCCTTATATGCAGAACTATATCAGATCAATAGAAACAATCAGAGTTCTCCATCTCCTTCAAAAATGGATAAGACGGGTGTACATTCCCCAATGAATGTAAACAAATCCATTGTATCGGATAGAGATACAGCTAATCCAGTTCAAACGGTAACTGGTAAAGATACATCAAATCCGTTAATGGCTGTCAGTTTGCCAAAAAGTGAACCCAGAAGAATTCTACCAGCAAGTTTTACAATAGATTCAACCCAAGAAGCAGAGACATCTTCAAGAAAAGAAAAGACTCTAGTAAAGAAAAAAGGAATTTTACTTACAAGAAACAAGCAGAAAAAATTAGAAAATATGATAGAAAAAGCTTTAAATAAGGCTTTAAGAGAAAAAACAAAAGAAATTATAATAGAACATCCTAAGCCAGAATCAGACAGTTCTGAAACAAGCGGATATAATCCTGCTTTGGAACAATTTGCCCAAGACCCTAACGAAGATGACGATTCAGGAATGAGTTTTGACTCAATTGCCCTTCACAATTTAGATACAGTGTAGATATTACAAGATTAGATACAATAATTGAGAAAGACAGACATGGACAAGAAATCATACGCAGGGAATGACGCATTTGCAAAGAAGACAAGAAATCATACGCAGGCAATGATGCATTTGCAGGAAAGACAAGAAATCATACGCAGGCAATGACGTATTAAGAAAATAATTATGGCTGAAATGATGTTAAAGTCAAAGAGATAAGAAGAAGCGACATAGCCATGTGACGATGGGGCCCCACAGCGTACCCGGCAGGCTAATATCAATTCCTTATCAATTTGAAATTTGAAGTCCGAAGGCCACTACTATAAATACCTTAGTATCCTGAAGAAAATAGATAGAGTGAGAGAACAAGAGAGAGAGTAAGAGAGAGCAATAGAGAGTGAGAAAAGAAAAACTTCCCAAAAAATAAAAAATTTCCAAGTTTTTAAAAAAAAAAAAAAAAAAGAGTGTTTTGTTTTGCAAGTTTGTAAAAACTTTTAGTATATACAGTTTCTTTCAGGGACTCCCGAACGGGAAATCTCTTTCTCCAAAAGATATGTAAGTAGTTTATGTTTATTAAGTTTATGTAACTTATCTCCCTATATGAATATATTTTGTTTAATGTTTATTAAAATGATGTTTATGTTTGTATATTAATGATAATCATAATTGCTTAACTCTAAAGTATATGGTTCTCTAAACAGTTTTAAATAGTATCAATGGATTAACCTGTAAAGTCCTAGGAATTGTTGAATGTCCGTTGAAGCTAGTATGCTGTTAGGACATTGTTATCCGGGGTGTGGTTAAAGAAGATAACTATTTAATATAAGCTGTAAGGACGAAGTGAAATAGAGTTTAAAAAAAAAAAAATAAAAAAAAATAAAAAAAAATGGGAGAAGTTACTTAGGCTTAATAAAAAACTATTTATATATTAATTGAATCAAGAAAGAGAGAGTACTTAGTAGGATTTACAAACTTTTGGTACAAAACCCACTTTATTTTGATCGTAAAAATACTTTAAATACATTGAAAATTTACTACTTTTCTTTTGATTTATATTCTGATGAAACTTTACTATTGCTTCGCAGTCTGTTCTTACAAGTATTTCTGACTTATTTAAAATATATAGTCTAAAACTATCTAATCCATATATGACCGCTAAAATTTCTAAATCTATACTACTAAGATTTCCTTTTTCTTTATACTTACCACTTTGATAAGCACAAATTCTTTCTTCTGATTTACTACTATATTTATTTGGTCTGGTCTTTAGTACAGCTCCCCATCCAGTTATACTTCCATCTGTTTCTAATATTAAAAAATCATTTTCTAATGGCAATACTAAATCTGGAATATTTTTAATCATTTCTTTTAATTTTTGTACTAATTTTATGTCTTCAGAATTAAAGGTCTTTTGCCCTTTTGATCCTGTCTTAGAATATAGTTTCCAGAAATTATAAAAATAAATTAGAATGTTTTACATGTGGAAGTCAAGAACATTTAGCTAACACTTGTCCAAAAAGGAATAATAGTAGAACTAGAAATGCTCAGTTAATTGAAGATTTCCAGGAAACCTTAATTAATGTAGATGAGTATATGTCAGACAACGAAAGTATATATTCTATAGTAAGTATGGAAATAAACGAAGAACAAAAAATAAATTCATCAGATTCAGAAGGAGAAGAATTTATAAATACAATAGGATTAGAAAATCAATTAGAAAACTTAAAAATTGATTATACAGAAAATCATGAAATGGTAAATATTCTAAAAGATTGTGAACATAATTTTGAACAAGGAAAGGGATTAGATAGTAACCAGTGTTTCATATGTCATTGGTATCCCGGAAGAAACAGAAGAGCAAAATGTAGTAAATGTTATATAGAAGGATGTATTCCATGTATAGAAAAACTTATAAATAAAGAAGAAAATAATAAACCTATAGAAAGATCTCTAGAAATAGGATTAAAAAACAAGAAAATTGATTTAGAAGACGAAATAAAAATATTAAATAAAAAGGTTGAAAATTTAGAAAAAAGATTAGAAAAATTAGAAAAGGGAAAAGAACAGTTAAATGAAATTTTAGAAGAAGACCATGACCATGATGAAGAATTATTAAATAGTTTTACAAATAGTTTAATTTGTAATCAAGATAAAAAGATAAGTACAATAAAATTTTTAGCAAGAATAAGAATAGATGATTATGAAGTAGAAACTTTAGCACTAGTAGATTCAGGATGTACAAAAAGTATTTTGAATAGTCAAATTATACCAAAAAATTTGATTAAAGAATTACCTAAACCACAAATATCCATGCAAATGGATGGGTCTTATAATACTTATAAACATTATGTAAATAAGGCAACAATAAGTTTTAAGAACAGTTGCACAGATTTTTATAAACCAGATTATAAAATAGAAAAAATTTGGGTAAGAGATCTAAATATAAAGGTAGATTTTATATTAGGATTAGATTTTCTACTCCACAACAATGGCAGTTGTTTAATAACAAGAGATGGAATAATGTTATCCAAAAATATGACTCAAACAGAGGTAGTAACAATACCTGTACAAAATAAATATAGATATATTAAAAACAAGAATAAAAAAGAAGACATAGACTGTAATTGTAATGATTGTGAAGAATGTGAAAAATTAAATAAAGAAATAGAAATAATAACTATAGAAAATGAAAAGGAATATAATTTAATAGAAATAAATACTGATTTATATAATTTTAATAAAGGAATAAAAACAATTGGTGTAATAAAGAATCAAAAGGATTTAGATAATATAATACAGATCCTAGATGAATTAGAGATAATAGGAGAAAAACCCTTAAAACATTGGGAATCTAATAAAATAAAATGCAAATTAGATATAATAAATCCAGAATACATAGTAAAAACCTCTTCTATAGAATCAACAAATGAAGATTTAAAAGAATTTGAAATACAAATAAAAGAATTATTACAATTAGGAGTAATCAGGAGATCTAGATCAAAACATAGATCTGCAGCAGCTTTTATGGTAAGAAACCATAATGAGATAGTAAGAGGAAAAGCTAGAATGGTCATAAATTATAAAAGATTAAATGATAATACAAGAATGGATGGCTATAAATTACCAGATAAAACAGAACTAATAAATAGAATACAAAATAATTGTATTTTTAGTAAATTTGATTGTAAGTCAGGCTATTGGCAAATAAAAATGGAAGAAGAAAGCATTGAGTGGACAGCTTTTACTTGTCCAGAAGGACACTTCGAATGGTTAGTAATGCCATTTGGGTTAAAAACTGCCCCCCCAATTTTTCAAAGAAAAATGGATAGTATATTTGGAAAATATAAAAATTTTATTCTGGTATATGTAGATGATATATTAGTTTTTAGTAAAGATAGAATAGAACACTTAGGACACTTACAACAAGTGTTTAAATTATTTATAGAAAATGGAATAATCATAAGTAAAAAGAAAATGGAGTTATGTAAAAATAATATACAATTTTTAGGTGTAACTATAGGGGAAGGAAAAATTAAACTTCAACCCCATATAGCTAAAAAGATTTTAGAAATGCCAGACAAATTAGAAAACACTAAAGAATTACAAAAATTCTTAGGAATCTTAAATTATGCTAGATATTTTATAAAGGACTTAGGAAAAATAGCAGGACCTCTATATTCTAAGACAGGATCAAAAGGGCAAAAGACCTTTAATTCTGAAGACATAAAATTAGTACAAAAATTAAAAGAAATGATTAAAAATATTCCAGATTTAGTATTGCCATTAGAAAATGATTTTTTAATATTAGAAACAGATGGAAGTATAACTGGATGGGGAGCTGTACTAAAGACCAGACCAAATAAATATAGTAGTAAATCAGAAGAAAGAATTTGTGCTTATCAAAGTGGTAAGTATAAAGAAAAAGGAAATCTTAGTAGTATAGATTTAGAAATTTTAGCGGTCATATATGGATTAGATAGTTTTAGACTATATATTTTAAATAAGTCAGAAATACTTGTAAGAACAGACTGCGAAGCAATAGTAAAGTTTCATCAGAATATAAATCAAAAGAAAAGTAGTAAAAGAAGATGGTTAAATTTTCTAGATGCAACTTCTATATACAATATAAAACTAGAACATATAAAAGGAATAAATAATAATTTAGCAGATCATTTGAGTAGAATGATTAATAAATAAATCTGTTTTCAGAATGCAGACAGGAAAAGGCAAAGATAAAGTACAAGATTCATCTTCAGACAATTATCTAAAGACTCTTTTAGGTAATATTCATTATAAACCGTTATCACATATGGAAAATAAAGTTTTTGAAAGACTTGATTTTGGACCTCATAATTTAATTTGCTACCCGCAAAGTAATATGAGTTTCAGATTAAATATTAAGACAAGGGTTGATAAAGCCCAAAAATGTTTAATAGATAATTTATGGATTGCATATAATAAAAATCCAAGAGATGTTGGATATTTTATTTCAACTTTAAATGCTTTGAGTTTTTATTTTACAGAAAAGAATACAGACAAAAAATTTAAATTCTATGTAGTAATACAAGGTCATACTCCAGGAATTTATCAATTATGGAGCGAAGTAATACCAGTAATTAAAGATTTTCCAATACCTCTTTTCAAGGGTTTTAATGATTTTAATGAAGCTTTAGATTATGCCAGAGGAAACTTAGGACCTAATTATTTTATTACTCCAAGTTTAAGACAAACTACTTTTCAACTTCCTCAGTATAATATTCAAAAAGACACCAATAAAATAATTTTTTGTGATCATTGTTCGTCTATGACAGAGGGTTTCAAAAGATTGAATAAAGAAAATGAGAGTTTGAGATTAGAAAAAGATGTTTTAATGAAGAAAATTGTTATACTCCAAGAAAGAGAAAAGTCCTTATATGCAGAACTATATCAGATCAATAGAAACAATCAGAGTTCTCCATCTCCTTCAAAAATGGATAAGACGGGTGTACATTCCCCAATGAATGTAAACAAATCCATTGTATCGGATAGAGATACAGCTAATCCAGTTCAAACGGTAACTGGTAAAGATACATCAAATCCGTTAATGGCTGTCAGTTTGCCAAAAGTGAACCCAGAAGAATTCTACCAGCAAGTTTTACAATAGATTCAACCCAAGAAGCAGAGACATCTTCAAGAAAAGAAAAGACTCTAGTAAAGAAAAAAGGAATTTTACTTACAAGAAACAAGCAGAAAAAATTAGAAAATATGATAGAAAAAGCTTTAAATAAGGCTTTAAGAGAAAAAACAAAAGAAATTATAATAGAACATCCTAAGCCAGAATCAGACAGTTCTGAAACAAGCGGATATAATCCTGCTTTGGAACAATTTGCCCAAGACCCTAACGAAGATGACGATTCAGGAATGAGTTTTGACTCAATTGCCCTTCACAATGTAGATACAGTGTAGATATTACAAGATTAGATACAATAATTGAGAAAGACAGACATGGACAAGAAATCATACGCAGGGAATGACGCATTTGCAAAGAAGACAAGAAATCATACGCAGGCAATGATGCATTTGCAGGAAAGACAAGAAATCATACGCAGGCAATGACGTATTAAGAAAATAATTATGGCTGAAATGATGTTAAAGTCAAAGAGATAAGAAGAAGCGACATAGCCATGTGACGATGGGGCCCCACAGCGTACCCGGCAGGCTAATATCAATTCCTTATCAATTTGAAATTTGAAGTCCGAAGGCCACTACTATAAATACCTTAGTATCCTGAAGAAAATAGATAGAGTGAGAGAACAAGAGAGAGAGTAAGAGAGAGCAATAGAGAGTGAGAAAAGAAAAACTTCCCAAAAAATAAAAAATTTCCAAGTTTTTAAAAAAAAAAAAAAAAAGAGTGTTTTGTTTTGCAAGTTTGTAAAAACTTTTAGTATATACAGTTTCTTTCAGGGACTCCCGAACGGGAAATCTCTTTCTCCAAAAGATATGTAAGTAGTTTATGTTTATTAAGTTTATGTAACTTATCTCCCTATATGAATATATTTTGTTTAATGTTTATTAAAATGATGTTTATGTTTGTATATTAATGATAATCATAATTGCTTAACTCTAAAGTATATGGTTCTCTAAACAGTTTTAAATAGTATCAATGGATTAACCTGTAAAGTCCTAGGAATTGTTGAATGTCCGTTGAAGCTAGTATGCTGTTAGGACATTGTTATCCGGGGTGTGGTTAAAGAAGATAACTATTTAATATAAGCTGTAAGGACGAAGTGAAATAGAGTTTAAAAAAAAAAAATAAAAAAAAAATAAAAAAAAATGGGAGAAGTTACTTAGGCTTAATAAAAAACTATTTATATATTAATTGAATCAAGAAAGAGAGAGTACTTAGTAGGATTTACAAACTTTTGGTACAAAACCCACTTTATTTTGATCGTAAAAATACTTTAAATACATTGAAAACCCACTTTATTGAAAACCCACTTTATTTTTAAAACCCCCTAAAGAAATAATTGTAGAATCAAAACAAACATTTACAGAAAATAATATAGACGATTTAATACAACAGTTAAAAAGAATAGAAATAACCCCAAAAGAAGATAAAAAGATAATAATCAAAAAGAATCCATGGAACTTTTTCCGTTTAAAAGAAGAACAACAGATAGACCAGGATCAAGTTTTAACCAAGACAACTTAAGAGGAGGTATATTATCAAAGATTTTGGAATCAACAAAAAATAAAGCAAGTACTAGTCAACAGTTGGAAGAAATAATAGATGTAGAAAAACAAATACAGATTTTCCAACAAAATAAATTAAAATTATTAAATCCAAAAATCTTATACAATACAGGTTTCTTCGAAGGAGAAGCAAAATTATATAGACATTATAGAGAAGAACAATTGAGTGTAATAGGAAAAGATAATACTAGTTTAAATTTAATCAGTAAAGAGTCTGTAAAACAAATAAAGAATTTAAAAATGAATTTAATGCATATGGGTTTAATAGTAATAGGAATTAAAGGCTTAACTAGAAAAAATTTAGGAACTAAAGTTTTAATAACCATTTATGATAATAGATGGACTGAAATCAAAAAGTCTATAATCGGGTTAATAGAAGTAGATATGACTAATAATGGAGGATTATTCTATTGTAGTCCAGACTTTATGGTAAGTTCAACAGACTTTGCAAATCATATAAAAATAGGTATACAAACCAAAGGATATGAAGAAATGTTAGGTGGAAATAATTTATTATTATGTGTTGGATTTATAGGAAAAATAGCTACAAATAGCAACACAAAGTTTAAATTAAAAATAGAAGATGTAGTAGGATTAATGGGAGACAAAGGAATTAAAGTTATGCAACCTTTAAAAATAAATTCAGAAGAATATGCAGGTTTAGAATGGAATTTAGAAAATTTAAATAAAAAAGAAATTTTAAAACCAAACGACCATTTGATGTATACTAATAGTAAAGGACAGACTTCTATAAGATTTACAGATTATAATTATAGTAATCAGAAAGAAGTAGATGAAGAAGAAACAGATATAGAAGTAGAAGAAGAATTAATGAATATAGAAATAATAGAAGAAGAAGATTTTGAAGTCGATAAGGCTATAGAAAAATCGATAGAAATTAATAAACTAAACAAAGAAAAACATTTTAAATGTAAAGGTTGTAATAAAGCGAAAATAAAATTTGAAGATGTAGAAGAACATTTTAAATATTGTAGATTAAGACAAGACAATTATGGATATAGAAAACAAGAGGAAGATAAAGAAGAAGAAGAATCAATTATAAGTGAAATAAGTTTAAAAGAATTAATGGAAAGCGCTTCTAGTAGTGCTAGCCCATTTCAAAAAACAAGTACAATGCCACCAGTCCAAACTAGTACTGGAAATTTGCCTCGATATAGGGTTTATAGAGTAAATCCAGATGTACAGACTGAAAATTTAAAACCAAGAGGAAAAAGACAACCTATTGAAGAACCAATAAGACTTCAAGTAGGAGGAAACAAAGGTAAAATATTAAATATAGCGGCACATGATCCGCAATTATGGAATTCTGTAATAGATGTATGGAAAAGTATAGTAGTAGCTGATTATATACAAACAAATCAAGATAATGACGCAGAAACAATGTATAGATATATGGAGACCTTTTTAGGAGAATCTACTAAAGGACTTTGGGAAGCATACAAAACAGAATTTCCTGAAGAATTTCAAGGAATGGTTAATATGGGACCAAATCCATATAATTTTACAAATAAAATACATAGCTTAATAACAGGAGAAGACCCTAATAGTGGTTTAATAACTTTACAACGAAATGCTGTTATTAAACTAGAACAATTAAGTATAAGCAATTGGTTTAGTATAAAAGATTTCTTAAATGAATACTTTTATTATTGTAGTATAAGTGGTAATGCTTTTGATAATAATTTAGGTAAAAAATTATTTAATAAATTACCAGGAGCTTTAGGTAGAGAAATAGAAGAAAAGTGGTACAAAAGAGAAGGAGTTATACAAAACCCAGATGGAAAATGGTCTATAGGACAAAGAATTCAACATATAATGACAATATTGCAAGAAAAATGCACTAATATACAAATACAAAAACAGTTAAAACAAAATGAAACTAATTTCTGTAAAAGTATATATACAACTCAAAATTATGATAAAGAACCTATACAAAAGAGATCTAAAAAGAATAAATATTATAAAGAAAATAAATATTATCCAAAAAGGAAATATTACTTGAGAAAATCAATGGCTAAAAAACCTTATTTAGATAAATATAGGCATGTAAGAAAATATAATACAAACAGAAATTATAAAAATAAATTAGAATGTTTTACATGTGGAAGTCAAGAACATTTAGCTAATACTTGTCCAAAAAGGAATAATAGTAGAACTAGAAATGCTCAGTTAATTGAAGATTTCCAGGAAACCTTAATTAATGTAGATGAGTATATGTCAGACAACGAAAGTATATATTCTATAGTAAGTATGGAAATAAACGAAGAACAAAAAATAAATTCATCAGATTCAGAAGGAGAAGAATTTATAAATACAATAGGATTAGAAAATCAATTAGAAAACTTAAAAATTGATTATACAGAAAATCATGAAATGGTAAATATTCTAAAAGATTGTGAACATAATTTTGAACAAGGAAAGGGATTAGATAGTAACCAGTGTTTCATATGTCATTGGTATCCCGGAAGAAACAGAAGAGCAAAATGTAGTAAATGTTATATAGAAGGATGTATTCCATGTATAGAAAAACTTATAAATAAAGAAGAAAATAATAAACCTATAGAAAGATCTCTAGAAATAGGATTAAAAAACAAGAAAATTGATTTAGAAGACGAAATAAAAATATTAAATAAAAAGGTTGAAAATTTAGAAAAAAGATTAGAAAAATTAGAAAAGGGAAAAGAACAGTTAAATGAAATTTTAGAAGAAGACCATGACCATGATGAAGAATTATTAAATAGTTTTACAAATAGTTTAATTTGTAATCAAGATAAAAAGATAAGTACAATAAAATTTTTAGCAAGAATAAGAATAGATGATTATGAAGTAGAAACTTTAGCACTAGTAGATTCAGGATGTACAAAAAGTATTTTGAATAGTCAAATTATACCAAAAAATTTGATTAAAGAATTACCTAAACCACAAATATCCATGCAAATGGATGGGTCTTATAATACTTATAAACATTATGTAAATAAGGCAACAATAAGTTTTAAGAACAGTTGCACAGATTTTTATAAACCAGATTATAAAATAGAAAAAATTTGGGTAAGAGATCTAAATATAAAGGTAGATTTTATATTAGGATTAGATTTTCTACTCCACAACAATGGCAGTTGTTTAATAACAAGAGATGGAATAATGTTATCCAAAAATATGACTCAAACAGAGGTAGTAACAATACCTGTACAAAATAAATATAGATATATTAAAAACAAGAATAAAAAAGAAGACATAGACTGTAATTGTAATGATTGTGAAGAATGTGAAAAATTAAATAAAGAAATAGAAATAATAACTATAGAAAATGAAAAGGAATATAATTTAATAGAAATAAATACTGATTTATATAATTTTAATAAAGGAATAAAAACAATTGGTGTAATAAAGAATCAAAAGGATTTAGATAATATAATACAGATCCTAGATGAATTAGAGATAATAGGAGAAAAACCCTTAAAACATTGGGAATCTAATAAAATAAAATGCAAATTAGATATAATAAATCCAGAATACATAGTAAAAACCTCTTCTATAGAATCAACAAATGAAGATTTAAAAGAATTTGAAATACAAATAAAAGAATTATTACAATTAGGAGTAATCAGGAGATCTAGATCAAAACATAGATCTGCAGCTTTTATGGTAAGAAACCATAATGAGATAGTAAGAGGAAAAGCTAGAATGGTCATAAATTATAAAAGATTAAATGATAATACAAGAATGGATGGTTATAAATTACCAGATAAAACAGAACTAATAAATAGAATACAAAATAATTGTATTTTTAGTAAATTTGATTGTAAGTCAGGCTATTGGCAAATAAAAATGGAAGAAGAAAGCATTGAGTGGACAGCTTTTACTTGTCCAGAAGGACATTTCGAATGGTTAGTAATGCCATTTGGGTTAAAAACTGCCCCCCCAATTTTTCAAAGAAAAATGGATAGTATATTTGGAAAATATAAAAATTTTGTTTTGGTATATGTAGATGATATATTAGTTTTTAGTAAAGATAGAATAGAACACTTAGGACACTTACAGCAAGTGTTTAAATTATTTATAGAAAATGGAATAATCATAAGTAAAAAGAAAATGGAGTTATGTAAAAATAATATACAATTTTTAGGTGTAACTATAGGGGAAGGAAAAATTAAACTTCAACCCCATATAGCTAAAAAGATTTTAGAAATGCCAGACAAATTAGAAAACACTAAAGAATTACAAAAATTCTTAGGAATCTTAAATTATGCTAGATATTTTATAAAGGACTTAGGAAAAATAGCAGGACCTCTATATTCTAAGACAGGATCAAAAGGGCAAAAGACCTTTAATTCTGAAGACATAAAATTAGTACAAAAATTAAAAGAAATGATTAAAAATATTCCAGATTTAGTATTGCCATTAGAAAATGATTTTTTAATATTAGAAACAGATGGAAGTATAACTGGATGGGGAGCTGTACTAAAGACCAGACCAAATAAATATAGTAGTAAATCAGAAGAAAGAATTTGTGCTTATCAAAGTGGTAAGTATAAAGAAAAAGGAAATCTTAGTAGTATAGATTTAGAAATTTTAGCGGTCATATATGGATTAGATAGTTTTAGACTATATATTTTAAATAAGTCAGAAATACTTGTAAGAACAGACTGCGAAGCAATAGTAAAGTTTCATCAGAATATAAATCAAAAGAAAAGTAGTAAAAGAAGATGGTTAAATTTTCTAGATGCAACTTCTATATACAATATAAAACTAGAACATATAAAAGGAATAAATAATAATTTAGCAGATCATTTGAGTAGAATGATTAATAAATAAATCTGTTTTCAGAATGCAGACAGGAAAAGGCAAAGATAAAGTACAAGATTCATCTTCAGACAATTATCTAAAGACTCTTTTAGGTAATATTCATTATAAACCGTTATCACATATGGAAAATAAAGTTTTTGAAAGACTTGATTTTGGACCTCATAATTTAATTTGCTACCCGCAAAGCAATATGAGTTTCAGATTAAATATTAAGACAAGGGTTGATAAAGCCCAAAAATGTTTAATAGATAATTTATGGATTGCATATAATAAAAATCCAAGAGATGTTGGATATTTTATTTCAACTTTAAATGCTTTGAGTTTTTATTTTACAGAAAAGAATACAGACAAAAAATTTAAATTCTATGTAGTAATACAAGGTCATACTCCAGGAATTTATCAATTATGGAGCGAAGTAATACCAGTAATTAAAGATTTTCCAATACCTCTTTTCAAGGGTTTTAATGATTTTAATGAAGCTTTAGATTATGCCAGAGGAAACTTAGGACCTAATTATTTTATTACTCCAAGTTTAAGACAAACTACTTTTCAACTTCCTCAGTATAATATTCAAAAAGACACCAATAAAATAATTTTTTGTGATCATTGTTCGTCTATGACAGAGGGTTTCAAAAGATTGAATAAAGAAAATGAGAGTTTGAGATTAGAAAAAGATGTTTTAATGAAGAAAATTGTTATACTCCAAGAAAGAGAAAAGTCCTTATATGCAGAACTATATCAGATCAATAGAAACAATCAGAGTTCTCCATCTCCTTCAAAAATGGATAAGACGGGTGTACATTCCCCAATGAATGTAAACAAATCCATTGTATCGGATAGAGATACAGCTAATCCAGTTCAAACGGTAACTGGTAAAGATACATCAAATCCGTTAATGGCTGTCAGTTTGCCAAAAAGTGAACCCAGAAGAATTCTACCAGCAAGTTTTACAATAGATTCAACCCAAGAAGCAGAGACATCTTCAAGAAAAGAAAAGACTCTAGTAAAGAAAAAAGGAATTTTACTTACAAGAAACAAGCAGAAAAAATTAGAAAATATGATAGAAAAAGCTTTAAATAAGGCTTTAAGAGAAAAAACAAAAGAAATTATAATAGAACATCCTAAGCCAGAATCAGACAGTTCTGAAACAAGCGGATATAATCCTGCTTTGGAACAATTTGCCCAAGACCCTAACGAAGATGACGATTCAGGAATGAGTTTTGACTCAATTGCCCTTCACAATTTAGATACAGTGTAGATATTACAAGATTAGATACAATAATTGAGAAAGACAGACATGGACAAGAAATCATACGCAGGGAATGACGCATTTGCAAAGAAGACAAGAAATCATACGCAGGCAATGATGCATTTGCAGGAAAGACAAGAAATCATACGCAGGCAATGACGTATTAAGAAAATAATTATGGCTGAAATGATGTTAAAGTCAAAGAGATAAGAAGAAGCGACATAGCCATGTGACGATGGGGCCCCACAGCGTACCCGGCAGGCTAATATCAATTCCTTATCAATTTGAAATTTGAAGTCCGAAGGCCACTACTATAAATACCTTAGTATCCTGAAGAAAATAGATAGAGTGAGAGAACAAGAGAGAGAGTAAGAGAGAGCAATAGAGAGTGAGAAAAGAAAAACTTCCCAAAAAATAAAAAATTTCCAAGTTTTTAAAAAAAAAAAAAAAAAAGAGTGTTTTGTTTTGCAAGTTTGTAAAAACTTTTAGTATATACAGTTTCTTTCAGGGACTCCCGAACGGGAAATCTCTTTCTCCAAAAGATATGTAAGTAGTTTATGTTTATTAAGTTTATGTAACTTATCTCCCTATATGAATATATTTTGTTTAATGTTTATTAAAATGATGTTTATGTTTGTATATTAATGATAATCATAATTGCTTAACTCTAAAGTATATGGTTCTCTAAACAGTTTTAAATAGTATCAATGGATTAACCTGTAAAGTCCTAGGAATTGTTGAATGTCCGTTGAAGCTAGTATGCTGTTAGGACATTGTTATCCGGGGTGTGGTTAAAGAAGATAACTATTTAATATAAGTTGTAAGGACGAAGTGAAATAGAGTTAAAAATAAATAAATAAATAAATAAAATAAAAATGGGAGAAGTTACTTAGGCTTAATAAAAAACTATTTATATATTAATTGAATCAAGAAAGAGAGAGTACTTAGTAGGATTTACAAACTTTTGGTACAAAACCCACTTTATTTTGATCGTAAAAATACTTTAAATACATTGAAAACCCACTTTATTGAAAACCCACTTTATTTTTAAAACCCCCTAAAGAAAAAATTGTAGAATCAAAACAAACATTTACAGAAAATAATATAGACGATTTAATACAACAGTTAAAAAGAATAGAAATAACCCCAAAAGAAGATAAAAAGATAATAGTCAAAAAGAATCCATGGAACTTTTTCCGTTTAAAAGAAGAACAACAGATAGACCAGGATCAAGTTTTAACCAAAACAACTTAAGAGGAGGTATATTATCAAAAAATTTTGAATCCACAAAAAATAAAGCAAGTAGTAGTCAACAGTTAGAAGAGATAATAGATGTAGATAAACAAATACAAATTTTCCAGCAAAATAAATTAAAATTATTAAATCCAAAAATTTTATATAATACAGGTTTCTTTGATGGAGAAGCAAAATTATACAGACATTATAGAGAAGAACAATTAAGTGTAATAGGAAAAGAAAATAATAGTTTAAATTTAATAAGCAAAGAGTCTGTAAAACAAATAAAGAATTTAAAAATGAATTTAATGCATATGGGTTTAATAGTAATAGGAATTAAAGGCTTAACTAGAAAAAATTTAGGAACTAAAGTTTTAATAACCATTTATGATAATAGATGGACTGAAATCAAAAAGTCTATAATCGGGTTAATAGAAGTAGATATGACTAATAATGGAGGATTATTCTATTGTAGTCCAGACTTTATGGTAAGTTCAACAGACTTTGCAAATCATATAAAAATAGGTATACAAACCAAAGGATATGAAGAAATGTTAGGTGGAAATAATTTATTATTATGTGTTGGATTTATAGGAAAAATAGCTACAAATAGCAACACAAAGTTTAAATTAAAAATAGAAGATGTAGTAGGATTAATGGGAGACAAAGGAATTAAAGTTATGCAACCTTTAAAAATAAATTCAGAAGAATATGCAGGTTTAGAATGGAATTTAGAAAATTTAAATAAAAAAGAAATTTTAAAACCAAACGACCATTTGATGTATACTAATAGTAAAGGACAGACTTCTATAAGATTTACAGATTATAATTATAGTAATCAGAAAGAAGTAGATGAAGAAGAAACAGATATAGAAGTAGAAGAAGAATTAATGAATATAGAAATAATAGAAGAAGAAGATTTTGAAGTCGATAAGGCTATAGAAAAATCGATAGAAATTAATAAACTAAACAAAGAAAAACATTTTAAATGTAAAGGTTGTAATAAAGCGAAAATAAAATTTGAAGATGTAGAAGAACATTTTAAATATTGTAGATTAAGACAAGACAATTATGGATATAGAAAACAAGAGGAAGATAAAGAAGAAGAAGAATCAATTATAAGTGAAATAAGTTTAAAAGAATTAATGGAAAGCGCTTCTAGTAGTGCTAGCCCATTTCAAAAAACAAGTACAATGCCACCAGTCCAAACTAGTACTGGAAATTTGCCTCGATATAGGGTTTATAGAGTAAATCCAGATGTACAGACTGAAAATTTAAAACCAAGAGGAAAAAGACAACCTATTGAAGAACCAATAAGACTTCAAGTAGGAGGAAACAAAGGTAAAATATTAAATATAGCGGCACATGATCCGCAATTATGGAATTCTGTAATAGATGTATGGAAAAGTATAGTAGTAGCTGATTATATACAAACAAATCAAGATAATGACGCAGAAACAATGTATAGATATATGGAGACCTTTTTAGGAGAATCTACTAAAGGACTTTGGGAAGCATACAAAACAGAATTTCCTGAAGAATTTCAAGGAATGGTTAATATGGGACCAAATCCATATAATTTTACAAATAAAATACATAGCTTAATAACAGGAGAAGACCCTAATAGTGGTTTAATAACTTTACAACGAAATGCTGTTATTAAACTAGAACAATTAAGTATAAGCAATTGGTTTAGTATAAAAGATTTCTTAAATGAATACTTTTATTATTGTAGTATAAGTGGTAATGCTTTTGATAATAATTTAGGTAAAAAATTATTTAATAAATTACCAGGTGCTTTAGGTAGAGAAATAGAAGAAAAGTGGTACAAAAGAGAAGGAGTTATACAAAACCCAGATGGAAAATGGTCTATAGGACAAAGAATTCAACATATAATGACAATATTGCAAGAAAAATGCACTAATATACAAATACAAAAACAGTTAAAACAAAATGAAACTAATTTCTGTAAAAGTATATATACAACTCAAAATTATGATAAAGAACCTATACAAAAGAGATCTAAAAAGAATAAATATTATAAAGAAAATAAATATTATCCAAAAAGGAAATATTACTTGAGAAAATCAATGGCTAAAAAACCTTATTTAGATAAATATAGGCATGTAAGAAAATATAATACAAACAGAAATTATAAAAATAAATTAGAATGTTTTACATGTGGAAGTCAAGAACATTTAGCTAATACTTGTCCAAAAAGGAATAATAGTAGAACTAGAAATGCTCAGTTAATTGAAGATTTCCAGGAAACCTTAATTAATGTAGATGAGTATATGTCAGACAACGAAAGTATATATTCTATAGTAAGTATGGAAATAAAAGAAGAAAAAATAAATTCATCAGATTCAGAAGGAGAAGAATTTATAAATACAATAGGATTAGAAAATCAATTAGAAGACTTAAAAATTGATTATACAGAAAATCATGAAATGGTAAATATTCTAAAAGATTGTGAACATAATTTTGAACAAGGAAAGGGATTAGATAGTAACCAGTGTTTCATATGTCATTGGTATCCCGGAAGAAACAGAAGAGCAAAATGTAGTAAATGTTATATAGAAGGATGTATTCCATGTATAGAAAAACTTAAATGAAATAAAGAAGAAAATAATAGACCTATAGAAAGATCTCTAGAAATAGGATTAAAAAATAAGAAAATTGATTTAGAAGACGAAATAAAAATATTAAATAAAAAGGTTGAAAATTTAGAAAAAAGATTAGAAAAATTAGAAAAGGGAAAAGAACAGTTAAATGAAATTTTAGAAGAAGACCATGACCATGATGAAGAATTATTAAATAGTTTTACAAATAGTTTAATTTGTAATCAAGATAAAAAGATAAGTACAATAAAAATTTTAGCAAGAATAAGAATAGATGATTATGAAGTAGAAACTTTAGCACTAGTAGATTCAGGATGTACAAAAAGTATTTTGAATAGTCAAATTATACCAAAAAATTTGATTAAAGAATTACCTAAACCACAAATATCCATGCAAATGGATGGGTCTTATAATACTTATAAACATTATGTAAATAAGGCAACAATAAGTTTTAAGAACAGTTGCACAGATTTTTATAAACCAGATTATAAAATAGAAAAAATTTGGGTAAGAGATCTAAATATAAAGGTAGATTTTATATTAGGATTAGATTTTCTACTCCACAACAATGGCAGTTGTTTAATAACAAGAGATGGAATAATGTTATCCAAAAATATGACTCAAACAGAGGTAGTAACAATACCTGTACAAAATAAATATAGATATATTAAAAACAAGAATAAAAAAGAAGACATAGACTGTAATTGTAATGATTGTGAAGAATGTGAAAAATTAAATAAAGAAATAGAAATAATAACTATAGAAAATGAAAAGGAATATAATTTAATAGAAATAAATACTGATTTATATAATTTTAATAAAGGAATAAAAACAATTGGTGTAATAAAGAATCAAAAGGATTTAGATAATATAATACAGATCCTAGATGAATTAGAGATAATAGGAGAAAAACCCTTAAAACATTGGGAATCTAATAAAATAAAATGCAAATTAGATATAATAAATCCAGAATACATAGTAAAAACCTCTTCTATAGAATCAACAAATGAAGATTTAAAAGAATTTGAAATACAAATAAAAGAATTATTACAATTAGGAGTAATCAGGAGATCTAGATCAAAACATAGATCTGCAGCTTTTATGGTAAGAAACCATAGTGAGATAGTAAGAGGGAAAGCTAGAATGGTCATAAATTATAAAAGATTAAATGATAATACAAGAATGGATGGTTATAAATTACCAGATAAAACAGAACTAATAAATAGAATACAAAATAATTGTATTTTTAGTAAATTTGATTGTAAGTCAGGCTATTGGCAAATAAAAATGGAAGAAGAAAGTATTGAGTGGACAGCTTTTACTTGTCCAGAAGGACATTTTGAATGGTTAGTAATGCCATTTGGGTTAAAAACTGCCCCCCCAATTTTTCAAAGAAAAATGGATAGTATATTTGGAAAATATAAAAATTTTGTTTTGGTATATGTAGATGATATATTAGTTTTTAGTAAAGATAGAATAGAACACTTAGGACACTTACAGCAAGTGTTTAAATTATTTATAGAAAATGGAATAATCATAAGTAAAAAGAAAATGGAGTTATGTAAAAATAATATACAATTTTTAGGTGTAACTATAGGGGAAGGAAAAATTAAACTTCAACCCCATATAGCTAAAAAGATTTTAGAAATGCCAGACAAATTAGAAAAAACTAAAGAATTACAAAAATTCTTAGGAATCTTAAATTATGCTAGACATTTTATAAAAGACTTAGGAAAAATAGCAGGACCTTTATATTCTAAGACAGGATCAAAAGGGCAAAAGACCTTTAATTCTGAAGACATAAAATTAGTACAAAAATTAAAAGAAATGATTAAAAATATTCCAGATTTAGTATTGCCATGAGAAAATGATTTTTTAATATTAGAAACAGATGGAAGTATAACTGGATGGGGAGCTGTACTAAAAACCAGACCAAATAAATATAGTAGTAAATCAGAAGAAAGAATTTGTGCTTATCAAAGTGGTAAGTATAAAGAAAAAGGAAATCTTAGTAGTATAGATTTAGAAATTTTAGCGGTCATATATGGACTAGATAGTTTTAGACTATATATTTTAAATAAGTCAGAAATACTTGTAAGAACAGACTGCGAAGCAATAGTAAAGTTTCATCAAAATATAAATCAAAAGAAAAGTAGTAAAAGAAGATGGTTAAATTTTCTAGATGCAACTTCCATATACAATATAAAACTAGAACATATAAAAGGAATAAATAATAATTTAGCAGATCATTTGAGTAGAATAATTAATAAATAAATCTGTTTTCAGAATGCAGACAGGGAAAGGCAAAGATAAAGTACAAGATTCATCTTCAGACAATTATCTAAAGACTCTTTTAGGTAATATTCATTATAAACCGTTATCACATATGGAAAATAAAGTTTTTGAAAGACTTGATTTTGGACCTCATAATTTAATTTGCTATCCGCAAAGCAATATGAGTTTCAGATTAAATGTTAAGACAAGGGTTGATAAAGCCCAAAAATGTTTAATAGATAATTTATGGATTGCATATAATAAAAATCCAAGAGATGTCGGATATTTTATTTCAACTTTAAATGCTTTGAGTTTTTATTTTACAGAAAAGAATACAGACAAAAAGTTTAAATTTTATGTAGTAATACAAGGTCATACTCCAGGAATTTATCAACTATGGAGTGAAGTAATACCAGTAATTAAAGATTTTCCAGTACCTCTTTTCAAAGGTTTTAACGATTTTAATGAAGCTTTAGATTATGCCAGAGGAAATTTAGGACCTAATTATTTTATTACTCCAAGTTTAAGACAAACTACTTTTCAACTTCCTCAATATAATATTCAAAGAGACACTAATAAAATAATTTTTTGTGATCATTGTTCGTCTATGATGGAGGGTTTCAAAAGATTGAATAAAGAAAATGAGAGTTTGAGATTAGAAAAAGATGTTTTAATGAAGAAGATTGCTATACTCCAAGAAAGAGAAAAGTCCTTATATGCAGAATTATATCAGATCAATAGAAACAATCAGAGTTCTCCATCTCCTTCAAAAATGGATGAGACGGGTGTACATTCCCCAATGAATGTAAACAAATCCACTGTATCGGATAGAGATACAGCTAATCCAGTTCAAACGGTAACTGGTAAAGATACATCAAATCCGTTCATGGCTGTCACTTTGCCAAAAAGTGAACACAGAAGAATTTTACCAGCAAGTTTTATAATAGATTCAACTCAAGAAGCAGAGACATCTTCAAGAAAAGAAAAGACTCTAGTAAAGAAAAAAGGAATTTTATTTACAAAAAACAAGCAGAAAAAATTAGAAAATATGATAGAAAAGGCTTTAAATAAGGCTTTAAGAGAAAAAACAAAAGAAATTATAATAGAACATCCTAAACCAGAATCAGACAGTTCTGAAACAAGCGGATATAATCCTGCTTTGGAACAATTTGCTCAAGATCCTAACGAAGATTGACGATTTCAGAATGAAGTTTTGACTCAATTGCCTCACATTTAGATACAGTGTAGTATTACAGATTAGATACATATGAGAAAGACAATATGGACAAGAAATTCATACGCAGGAATGACGAATTTGCAAAGAGACAAGGAATATACGAGGCTAATGATGCATTTGCAGGAAAGACTAAGAAATCATACGCAGGCATTGACGTTATTAAGAAAGATAATTATGGCTGAAATGATGTTAAGTCAAAGAGATAGAAGAGCGACATAGCCATGTGCGATGGGCCCCACAGCCGTACCCGGCAGGCTATATCAATTCCTTATTCCATTTGAAATTTGAAGTCCGAAGGCTACTACTATAAATACCTTAGTATCCTGAAGAAAATAGATAGAGTGAGAGAACAAGAGAGAGAGTAAGAGAGAGCAATAGAGAGTGAGAAAAGAAAAACTTCCCAAAAAATAAAAAATTTCCAAGTTTTTAAAAAAAAAAAAAAAAAAGAGTGTTTTGTTTTGCAAGTTTGTAAAAACTTTTAGTATATACAGTTTCTTTCAGGGACTCCCGAACGGGAAATCTCTTTCTCCAAAAGATATGTAAGTAGTTTATGTTTATTAAGTTTATGTAACTTATCTCCCTATATGAATATATTTTGTTTAATGTTTATTAAAATGATGTTTATGTTTGTATATTAATGATAATCATAATTGCTTAACTCTAAAGTATATGGTTCTCTAAACAGTTTTAAATAGTATCAATGGATTAACCTGTAAAGTCCTAGGAATTGTTGAATGTCCGTTGAAGCTAGTATGCTGTTAGGACATTGTTATCCGGGGTGTGGTTAAAGAAGATAACTATTTAATATAAGCTGTAAGGACGAAGTGAAATAGAGTTAAAAAAAAAAAAAAAATATAAAATAAAAATGGGAGAAGTTACTTAGGCTTAATAAAAAACTATTTATATATTAATTGAATCAAGAAAGAGAGAGTACTTAGTAGGATTTACAAACTTTTGGTACAAAACCCACTTTATTTTGATCGTAAAAATACTTTAAATACATTGAAAACCCACTTTATTGAAAACCCACTTTATTTTTAAAACCC
>JAGDQO010001682.1:0-21563 GCA_018342035.1 Solanum appendiculatum
TGTTAGAAACTCTAACATTCATCCCAACCTCATTTGGAGATTCATCTTTATGTGTGTGCTGGAGCAATTAAATCATAACCACACATTCAAAGTTTTAGATGAAAATTATTTGGTTCCTGACCCTGAATCAATTTTTGATAAGGGATCTTTATTGACTTAATATGTACTAGTGTTGCTACATGTTAAATAAATTCATCTCATACCAAATTTTTTTTGGATAGATTTGTTCTCATAACTATTGATTTAGCTATAATTGGAGGCATACAATTTCTGCTAAACCAACCAGCATTATCAACATAATTTTATAATTTGAAACTATGCTCGTAATTCAACAATTCGAGCAAACAACCTTATAAAAATTAAATTGCAAGTTGATAACAAACTGACATGTGACCATACTATAGATGCATCTATTAAATCATAATAGTAATGGTCGATATGGCAAATGAACGGGCCCATATTCACCTTTTTATATGTTCCAAATAATTTCAGGAAATACAATCTCAACCTTAGCTGGTACAATGATAATTTTATCATGAAAACAAGCAACACATTAGAATTATTGAAGAATCTTTTATTTCTTCAACATATGGTCACACGAATTCTCAATTTATTTTACATCACATTTGAATCGGAATGACCAACCGATTATGCCAACGGATATTTATTCTAATAAACTTCTAGTTTACTTTTTGCATGTGATTCCATCATCATGATTCATGCCCATATTTGTATACAACAAATAAGTGGAAAAGGCGGGTAGCCTTTTACGTAAATATTTATAACCCACTTGGTTGTAGTAATATGAAGATATTAAAATCTTCTCATAATTTATAGTCTCACTATAATAATTTTTCTTTCAATCCATCGAAACTTTAAAAAGTTTCTTTTGAGACTTACTACAATCCCAATATTATAGACAATTTCATTTCTCCAGATAGTAACAAATTAGCCTTCCGAAACTCTCAATTAATTATGTGTACTACCACAAATTTCACAACACCATTATTATGGTGAGTAATGGTGACCATCTCCTTCAAGGAGAAAATTATCATTATTGCAGGCAAGATTTGTTTCTTGACAACCAATGACAAATTTATGTTGCCACACAATAATATTTATTTTGGTCATGGCCACAACCTTTGTGAGAAAGAATTATTTCTTTCTTCTGCCCTTCGATAGGTCATAATAAAAAGTACCACAATATTTGTGACGTACTCAAAGTACATGATCAAATGCCATTTATGTCAAAAAATATATTTTTTGTTTATTCTCTCAAACTTCCCATAGAGGTGAGATGTGACATTTATCCAACCATACATGAACATGTCCTTATCCATACTTTTTTCACATTTGGGCACATTCACCTTTTAAAAGGAGGCAAACATTCACAATGCTTATTACAAGTCACAATCTCTTCAAGGAATTGACTATAACCATTTGTATGTACTTTATAAATTTATATTATAAGTTTATTGTCATGCCTTTGAAATTTATCATATTTTCATGACACACCTCAACATCACTTTGAAAGGTCAAGTGTACTATCATTTTATCTTCCTTTCTTTTGACGGAGGATTTATAAGCTTATCAAATTATTAGGTCATACGAGAACTACATGTCCAATGACTTTTCATATTATTTTGATGACAAAAATTACCTTCACATTTTGAAGTATTATTTAGAGATCTCATAGTGTCTTTTCACCATAATAATGACGGTCATTATTTAGTCCTTCCATGCCCTTATTCATACATTCAATCATTTGTCGTCTTTCAGACTTATTATTCACTGCTACCACATTCATATGATAGAATGGAGCAAATCAATTGGGCTTATTTCAAAGTTATCATATACTGCTACCACATTCTCTTCAGGGAATGAAGCAAATTCAATGAGATGTATTTCATGAATTTTCATCAAAAATATATTATTGTTTTTGTTTGCCTTAGTCATCATTATATCATCACTATGGTGCATTAGTAGTTAGACCCAACCTCTTACCCATGTAAAGGCGTATTTGGCCATTGCGTCGGAATATGAACCCAACGTCTTATCATAAGAAGGCATATTAAGAAAATAATTCAATGAGACTTTAATTCAATATTTTGTCATCATAATATATCAAAACTCTAACTCGATGTCTTATCCTCTTGGTGCCATGGGACTTGAATCCTTTGACTTAACTAAACCAATGGTATAATCAATGTGCCAAAGTGATAAAATGCCTCTACCATAAAAACTCCAACAATTTGTACAAAATATATGTTGGTAACAAAGAACAAATATAAAGAAAAGCAAAAAATCGAAATAGATCTGGAGTCTTGAATTTTGTTCAAATATCATTTAAGTACTAAATGTATGTCGTCTATTTTGGTTAAAATATAAAAAAAGTAAGCATGTACAATATACCAACAACTCGACTTACATTATCTTCAAATAACATACATCTAGGAGCACCTTTTAATATTCCAACAACAATCTTATTTGAAAATTAGTCAAACGTTAGTCAAAGGTTTAAGCTTATAACAAAATCATGGAAAGATTTCACAAAGCAATAAATTGATAAAAAATATTTTTTAATTTAATATCCAAATAATCATAAACATTAATAACTTTGCCCTGCAAAAGAAAGTATAATGATACTTTGTATTTAAATAAATATGATTCACTATTCAAGTTGCTTAAGGAGCAAGACTTTAAATTTTGATCAAATATAGTAAACCTCCACTATGAATTCAAGTAGACTCATGAAAAATTGAAGAATTCACTGATGAAAATTGAAATCAAATATTCAATACTCGGTGCTCAAATATTAGTTGAGACAGTAGAGGAATAAAGCACTAATATTGGCCAATGAAATACTAACCTTGTTGATTCACATATGAAAGACTTTTTCTTATTTCAAATTGAATTTAGAGACTCGTGTTGATAACGTGTTATAAAATCAAGCTCAGAACAATATAAATATAAAGAGAAGAAGACAAGAAATGTAGATGAAGGAGAGAATTTTTCTTCTATTCAAGTGTGTCTTACAATGGTAAATGATATCTCTATTTATATGTTGAGAAATCAATCCAAAGGTCACCATGTTGAATGCCAAATTAGTAGATACATTGTTATCCCAAAAAAATTCATATCACCCAGGGAATACACATACATGGTAAGTATAAATTTATGGATAAACTCAATGGACAATCCACTTAGTTCAATGGATTTATAACAATTTGATACTAAAAAGACTTGAAAATGATATTTATGTCGATATACAAGAAAATAATGAAATTTGATATTAAAAAGACTTGAAAATGATATTTAAGACATTCATACTCACTTATTATTTTTTTAAGAATAAATTATTTCTATATGTCCATTAAAAAAATGTTTGTAGGAATTAATCTTAAAATTAAAAATTTATAGTTTACCTTCTAAAAAAAATGATAGAGTGAACTACAAAGAAAAACCTACTTAGAATTTTATCTAAAAATTTATGACATATTATAAATTTTGGCTTTAGACTATTGATTATGTTGAGTCGTTATCACAATTCAAATCAATCACCTAGGTCGGGTACCTAACGAGCAACTATCCTGGAGGATATTTCCTCTTTAGTAGACTTAGTATCTTTATCCTTTTTTCATCTGTCAATGTCTGTTTTCATCTAAAATAACTTTTATTAGAATATAGGAGAAACTATCTAATTACACAAACTTTCCGATTATACTTATTAATTCTCTATATAGCTTAAAATAATTATATTTTATATCAATAATTAATTATATTATATCAGGTTTCAAGTCAGATACACCTAGATACATATTTTATACACCTAAATACATGCTTTTTGCTACCAGATATATTGAAATAGGGAGGAGAGGCTAGCGCGAACAAGAGGGAGGCGAACAAGATTTATCTGGGATACCATATACATGGGACAGTGATGAGAGAGATTTGTCTATGTGTCCCAGATTCATGTGAATCCACTTGTATACTGCGTATCTAAAGCAAATTACGCCTAATTTTTACCGAAATACATGTATTGGACACATCAAAATTGGGTAAGATTCATAATATTACAAATTAACATGTATTTAAGTAATTATCTTCTAAACTAGTGGGATTTTTTATATTCAGACAGGAGGAAGTCACTTTTGTTCAAATATGTTCACCATCTCATCCCAATTTTGAGTTTGGATGAATTCATTCATTATTTATTGTTTTTCTTTTTGCAGCCAAATGATGCTAGTGACAATAATCGTAGTGACAACAACTGAAGTTCCTGTTCATGAGTCATAACACTGCGTTGGTCTTAATAAAAAGAGATAATGCTATTAATTCAAATTGCATGAAGTTTCGTTTTTTTAGATGATCACTTTCTTTTATCTTTTAAATAACTACAAGCAATTAGATTGGATGAAAATATCTTCTAAATAGTTACCCAATCTTATGTTCTAAAATTTCAAACAACTTAATTTTTGAGCGGTTTTTTTTGTTGGGTTTTTTTGTTTCCTTTTAATCTCTTTTCACTAATCTAGATTATTTATAATAATTTTTTTTAAAGGAGATTTTTTTGAAACACTTGCGTACATCCCTTATACAAGGTTTTAATTATACATATAAGAAATTCGATACAAATCGTTATATCTACTTTATATCTGTCACCGTATGATTTTTAAAACATGTGGTTAGGATTTATTACTTTAGGTTTATTATTTTAGAATCTATCGTGAGTTTCACTTAACTCCCAGTGTATCTATTTCATTTGAATTTTGTATTTTTATAAGCATATATAATTGTGTTAAAAGTTAGAAAATCTCGAGGTTGGATGTGCTCTGTCACTTTGAGAATTTCTATAAGAGTTTAATTTCATAAATTTATTCATTTATTTAATGACCACATAAGTTTAGTACTTTATTTATATTAGAAAATATTCTTTTAGGTCTATAAAATGTTAGCCATTTATTGCAATATAATACCTTGAATTTGCTATAAAAAATCTTATTCATAGATATGATATTTAAATAATTTAATTCAAAGTTTCTAAAATAATAGGCAAAGTTCTACAAAAATAAAAAATAATAATATTCTAACTAAAAACTTAAAACTCGGAAAGGAATTTACTGGATCTCTAATGTCATGGCAATACAAATTAAATATTAATTGTAATCTTTTGAGACATTGATTTTCTAATGGTTATAAGAATGTTTTTGCTGAAGAATTAAACTTAATTGTAATTCGAGATATAGAAATTAAAATTCAAAACTTTGAAAAGAAAATGCATTCTTGTGTCAATATACACGAAAATAATGAAATTTGATATTAAAAAATACTTGAAAAATGATATTTATGTCAATGTACAAGAAAATAATGAAATTTGATATTAAAAAGACTTGAAAATGATATTTAACGCATTCATACTCACGTTTTTTCAAGAATAAATTATTTCTATATGTCCATTAAAAAAAAGTTTGTAGGAATTAAGCTTAAAATTATAAATTTATAGTTTACCATCTAAATAAATGATAGAGTGAACTACGAAAAAAAACTACTTAGAATTTTATCTAAAAATGTTTGTTTTCATCTAAAAGAACTTTTATTAGAATATAGGAGAAACTATCTAATTACACAAATATTTCGATTATATTTATTAATTCTCTATATAGTTTGAAATAGTTATATTTTATATCATTAATTAATTATTTCATACCAAATTTTAAATCAATACACCTAGATATATATTTTATACACCTAATACATGCTTTTTGAGGAGAGGCAAGCGCAAACACGAGGGAGCCAAGCGAGATTTGTCTATGTATCTGGGATACCATATACATGGGACAGTGACAAGCGAGACCGGAATACATGTATCTGAACACATCAAAATTTGATAAGATTCGTAACATTACAAACTAGTGTGTATTTAAGTAAAAATATCTCCTATACTAGTGAAATTTTTCATATTCAAATAGGAGGAAGTCACTTATATTCAAATGTGTTCATCATCTCATCCCTAAATTAGCTAGCGTGTATTTAAGTAAATATCTCCTACACTAGTGAAATGTTTTATATTCAAATAGGAGGAAATCACTTATATTCAAATATGTTTATCATCTCATTCCTGTTTTGAGTTTGGATGAAATCACTTATTATGTTTTGAGTTTGGATGAATTCACTTATTATATTAGTACTAATACTAATGTCAGGGCCGCTCTTGCTTATAGAAATTAAGGTATATGCCTTAGGTTTTCAATTTTGGGAGACCTCAAATTTTTACCAAAGATAAAATTATGTTTTAATTTTTTTATAAAAAATTAATTAATTATAATAAAATATATATATCATATCATATTATATATTATTATATTTATTTTATATATTATTAAAAGTGGGAAGCTCCAACTTTGAAAGTTGGATTATCATTTTGCCCCTACACTAAGTGATAATCTAATTAAATCATATTTATCTATCTAATTTAAAATGTACATTAGCAAACATAATACAATAACTATAATGTTCTCTTCATTATATACAGATCTCCTAGAGAATGTGAGGAAACATTGCGCCAAAGATATGAACACTTTCCTCAAGTAAGGTTTGTGTCTATCTCTGTGTCCTTTGTAGTTATGGATTTCTCCTTATTTTGTATATAAAAAAAGTCTTTAATGTTTGTTTGTGGTGTTGAATTTATGTTTTTCAAGAAAACGCGAAATTGAATTTTGATGTCTTTAACATTCATTTATTGAAATTTCTTGACTATTTCTGTTGAGATCTTAAATATTTGAGGTCAGACCATTTCGCCTTCTTGTATTACACCAAAAGTGTGAAGTTCTTACCTTTATGGGTAGATAATGATTTTGTCTCTGTTGTAAATTAAAATGTAATAAAATATCTAACTATTTAATCATTATATAGTAATATTTAATCACATCATCATATCTTTTTCAATAGTTTGCTTTTGTTGTCATCTCCTATAATTATTTATTGTTGTAAGTATCAGATTAGGCGTTGAAGCATTTTTAAAGGCAACAAACAGTAGTAGTAAATGAAAAAAATTTCAAAGTGTAAAGTTGGATTACCATTTATCCCTATTTTTTCACTTTAATAATATATGATGTTATAAAACATCTAATTAATTAAATACTATTAAATAGTAATCATACTATACTAAATACTGCCAGTGGAAAGGTGTTAAGTCAAAATAATAATAATAATAATAATAATAACAACAAAAACAACAACAACAACAACAACAACAACAACATTATATATATATATATACTAGATTGACCAAAAGTATTTAAAACTAAAATTATTATCACCCTGAATGCTGATGTGGCAAAGTGAGTGCATTTCACACTCTTTGCGAGAGTGAAGACCAAAAACAAATCTTAAAATGTTTTTTTTTTTCATTTTCTCCTTATTTTTCATCTCACTTTTAATTTATTCTCTTCTTCACAACAACTTCAATACATTATCCATGGCAGCCATCAATTTTCATCACCACTCACCACTTTGAAACTATCGTCACCACTACATCAAGCGATAGACCACATATTGTAGATAGCAATTTCACTTACCACTCTCCACAATAAAAAATTATGCATAAAAAATCTTTCAAGATCAGAACAAATTTAAGCTTAAACAAGCTTAATAAGGTGACACCCAATTAGTTTTTTTCAATAAACTTTGAATACTAAGAAAATTTTTGATCTTATATTCAATACTCAACAGACCCACTTAAATTACTCTCAACTGATTTTAACAACTGAACATTTTTTTGCAAATCTGAAAATCTAGCTCTAGCTCTAGCTCCCGTTCTTCATATCTTTGCTCTGGAAATTTGATGCAAAATTACCCTAAATATTTTTCAAATCTCCCCAAAATTTAAATATAAGTTTCTCTTGATGTTTCAATTCTTCTGATATATTACCCACTCAAAATGAAAGCTCGTTTGTGGCAAATCAAAATTCAAACTCAACCTTTTGAACTAACTTTAATGGACATTTCAAGTTGGTGTTTCATATTTTCAATCATAAGCTGCAGTTCCCAGCCATACAAAACTTTTCAAACCTTCAATAATAGTTGCTCCCCATTCAAGAATGTAGATTCAAAAAATTCATATGGAACCTTGTCGATTTTCTTGGAGTTTTGGCATTCTTCAAATCTAAAAATCAAAACTATGAACACAGTCAAATAATTTGCAACCAGTAATGTAATTAACAAGTTTTAAATTTGAAGACTTAAAACAGATCCAACATTTTTAAGGTTTTGACTCTCAAATGGTTTTTAAAACAATAAATCAAAAGGGGAAAGAAAAAAAAAATTTAAAGAAAATTTCCACGTGTTAAACGCGTGAGTCTCACCTATCAGCATAGATGTGGTTGTAGTGTTTTAAGGGTGTGATATTTCAATTTTAAATAGTTCAAGGGGGTGATAGGACACCCATAAAATTAAAGTGTGTAATTGGAAATTCGAATATAGGTTAGGGGGTATTTGATCATTCTCTCTTTAATTGAAGACAGAGTAAATAAATACATAATGAATGCAAAGTCCTGCAAATAATCTGTCTAAGGCAGCAACTGAGAATGTTGTTAAGCTCTATTGGCATGATCCAACTGTAATTCCAAATAGGCTCGGCAACAGTGACTATATATGTCAAATTTGGCTTGCAATGAAGCAGTTGTTACATAGAGATAAACCTTTCTTTTGGAGTTTATCATGAATCAAACAGACATTTTTACCTGCTATACAACCAAGCAAGCAACTTTTAGGAGGTTCATTCATCCTGTATATCACTTCTAAATCTCCACTACTATCATCATCATTTTATAAATTCTTTTCCAAGAAACTTTACCATAAACTTCCATACACAAAAAAAACTTCACACTTAGAAGGTTTCAATCCAGCCTCAAGGAACTGCATAGGCAGTGGTACAGTCTGTTAAGACAATGGACTACACAAGTCATACTGCAGAATATCAATATCTACTTCTACACATTCAACGTAAGCAAATAAGCCCTATTCCCCTTGCTATTCCCTTTCTCTATTCGGAGTAGTATAAATGATTTGATATCTATTATAAACCAACTCTATCCCATTGTGCATTTCCATCACAGTTCATGGATAAGCACCCTCATTTTCCTAACATTTCAAATACTAGAAATGATCTAGATATCTAACAACTATCTCTAAACAATTTGTTAGTAGTTTTTGAGAAAGTTGTAATATCAATGCTTTTAATAATCCCAAAGTCCTGCTTAATCATATGGAACATACTTTAGGAAAAGTGAAGTCAGCTCCAAATTGTAATATCCTCTATATTACAATAGCTACACATTCTAGTAAAGCCAGTAACCGATTCTATTTTACAGAACATCAAATGTAACCGATTAACGCACTACATACCTTTACCCGACTCTGCCTTTTGATTGTTCCCTTTAGGGACTTCTTTCTTCTTCTTTGGATAATAATGCTCATAACTTGAGATTACTTGTTTTAGCTCCAAGAAAGTAAGAAAGATACCCACAGATTTAGCATAAGCCAGAATAATGTCCACCAAAAAAGAATCAAAAAGAACGTAAGCTCAAAGAAGCTCCTAGGAATATTCTATTTCTACAAATTGTCATTCTCATTTCTTGGACTTCACTAACTCAAGTGCCTAAGAGTTTCACATCAGTCCTTATAAGAAGGGTTGATTTGTACAACAATCAGTATTCAAATGTTCACAACCTGCAGTAAAAAAGTAGGCAAATTAGAGGGGAAGGAAGAAATCCTAAGAAATGAAGAAGCATTTAAAATTTAAAGAAATTCTAAGTAATTTTACCAGGAGGCCACTTTCACGGAATCCTTTTATAAGACGAATGAATTTTACCATTTATACTCATCATGTACAAAGTAAAACTTATAGCAGAAAAGCAGTAAACTACTGGTACATCAAAGAACATGAACTCATAAAACTCCCTATTCAAGCATTTATTATTTCTCATTCCACAAAACAAATGCAACAAAAAAAGTTTCAAAGTTGTATACAGTTTCTTTGCAAATTTGCATCACCTGACTGATACAACATTCAAAATGCAGAATGTGCACATTAGCAGAAAATTGCAAGACATCTAATGTAACAAGAATCATCTTAAAAACTTTATGTATTCAGGATCAAGTTTGTTATAATGAAATACTTCAAAAATCAACACCGGAAAAGATCGGAGAAAGTTGTTTGGATTGTCATAGTTCTCGGGGAAATTTTGACAATATATAATTTTTAATGGAGGCAGAGAAGGGAAATACAAGGTGCGAGTTCAGGTAGCCAAAGCCAATCAACTGAGCTATTAAAATTTCCTTATTTTTTTGATAATATTAGCCTTAAGTAGTAATTTACCTTATTTCACTGATATCGTTAAGAAATGTAGATAAATTCAGATGGAGAAAGAGAAGAATAAGCTTGGGAGAAACGGCTGAATTGAAGAATCATAAGAAGAAAGCAGATATGAAACATTTCAGTATCTTGATGGGAAAAGGGAAGAATGTTGGAGATGAGTCTTTTCTCAAAGCTTGATTGCATATTTGAGCTTTTTCCCTAATTTATATTATTATGTAGTATTCAACTATTAGAATATAACCTGAACACAAATATCAGAATTTTGTAGCAACGCTAGACATAATTCTTTCTCTAATCTAAACCTAATTAAGAATAAATATTTAAACTTTTACCATCTCGTGTCGTGAAATAAACAGTTGTTAATGCAGAATGTGCACTTGAAATGTTGGTACAATTGACAGTAATGAAATAGTCAATATTTAAATATGTATAACTAATTAGCGTACTTGAAATGTTGAAGTTTAAAATGAAAATCTATTCCTTAAGCATTTTTTCCGTGGAAATCTCTTGCTAGATTTTTGCCGTTGCAGGCTAGCCAAAAATACAAACACTGAAACATAAAGCAGACACTGAGTAGTTGACCTCTTATACATAAGACAGTGACCAGGTCGGTCCTATCCATATTCCATACAACCAAATCCGCTCGCCATATAAACATATCCAAACAATTTGTTTCACCATCCTAATTATCTCTTAAATGCATTAGAAGAAAAAGGATAAAGAATGGATAACAAAGAACGGTAAATAGTAAATTATATGTTGTACCTTAATTGTTAAAATTTGTTCGGATATAGGAACAATTGGCTTAGGTGCTTAATCTTCCTTTGGTTACTCGGGTGTCGCATTCTCAACATGCGCTTTACTTATTCTTTTTTAGCCTGCTCTTCAGCTTCTTGCGACACAATTTTTTTTTACCTATTTTCAATCGCTTCAATAATATAAAGAGGAACCAGAAAATTCAATTGTACAAAAATCACCAACTGTTTCACTTACCTCTTTTTTCCAATCAGTTCTATTGAGTACAAATGAGAGTAGCAGTGTCTGCAAAGAAAGTCCTGCTATCATTCCTCCCATAGACCCTGCAACATAAAATTCGGATAAATTTAATTTCTGTCATAATTTTTTTAGGATAAAAAAAGTATGAGATCCTAAAACGAAGAGTTTCCTAGAAAAGATGCCTACAAATGAAGAGTGAAATTAAAAATTGTAAGTTTCAGAATGAAAGTTAATTTACCACGACTCCAAAGTTAGCGACATAACCAAGCGTATATCCTAGAGGAATACCAAAAACATAGTAAGATCTCAAATTGATATAAGCCACTACACCTTGCCATCCACCTCCAATAGCAACACCTGCAAAACAATATTTGCCCCAATAAGGACTACAAAGGCGAAGACACTTTTAACCATAGAAATAGTAAAGTGGAATAAAAGCAACACCTGATATTAATATAGGCTAAACACTGTTAAGAACCATAGTTATTCCGAGAAGCCAAGCAAGGTCAGCAACGGCTCGTTGCAAATCCTTGTTGTTTGTGTAAAGAATGGCCAGGGTTCGGGTGAACCCCCTCGACAACCTCTAGGTCCTCTCCTGGACGATTCATAGTTGTAACAAGTTCAATTGTCTGGTTGCTGAAGATTTAGCAAAACATGGTTTTGATCATTCAACCTCTCTCCCTATTCACATTTCCAGCACAAAGTACAACTTTTGTATGCTGTGTTCGTCCTTTTTCATGTTGGCTTATATAAGAAGATAGAATATAGCTCCTAAGTTCAAAAGTTGAATTACCAAAATGTTCATATAAAATTAAATGAACTTTTTATCCTTTAATCTATCATTATCTCTATAATTTTTTGTACTAAAAAATTATTTTACATTCCAATAAATACTATTCCACTAAATATTTTCTATAATATTACAAAAAAAAGTCGTATGTTCACATGGCCACAAATGTATTCAAGTGGCTAAGTTTTAGTAAGGCAGACCTTTCATTTTCTACTATAAAATTTAAAAATATAACACCCTTAAATTAAATTAATAAATAAATTAGTTTGCATCTGTTACTATTATTTTTGTATTAAGTTATAAACTGTTATTGTAAACACTACAATAGAGAAAATTAGCGTTGAAATGTTAATGGACAACTTTAAGTTCTTTAAAATTAAATTATTAATTTTCTTGATGAATGCTACATTAGTAGTCCTTTTAACCACGAGTTTCCAAACTGAAAAATTTAAGAAGTTGTGATTGATAAAAAATAATGTAACTGATCATGTTTCCTTCTAAAATGGCTACATTCAGTTTCTATTGTTTAATATTAAAATAAAGAAATTGAAAAGTTGTCAATAATAAAATAATAATCATACACGCTTAATCTATAAAAATACATCAGAGGGTCATATTGCCACGTCCTAATTTGATTCTTCTTTATAATGGAAGATTTTGAATTTGTGTATATGGTTTGTTGAATTTTTCTATATGTATTTATTTAGGTAGACTGTAATTTCTTAAAAACAATTATTATATTTGTATTGAAAAATATATATTCAATCAAATATTTTTTAGTTTAGAATACTATTTTTGAATTCATTTATTTTATTTTTTTGGATGAAAATGTGAGCTCTATATATAGACACATTATCATATTTATAAAAATATTATCCAATAAATAATTATCAACATGAGATTAGGCATGTACAAATTTTTATTGTAGCAGGGGACAAACTTGCAACGTATGTTCCCAAAAACTACTACGACTACTACTATTATTATTATATTATATGATATTATATTATATAATATTATATCATATGATATTATATCTGAAGTATTTAACATAGATATGATATGTATTCAATTCAATGATAAATCACAGATTTATAATAGACATTCCTTTTCTGGTCATAATCTGATGCCTGCTATGCAGTACATGTCTCCTATAGAACCTGTTTATAAATTGGCTCGTAATCGTGCAGCTTCGCTACATACGATCTCTACTAATAGTAGTGATAGACCAATTGTTGCTCCCAAATGCACACGCAAGTGTACGTGGTCGCAGAAGTAATAAATGGCTCTTTTAAAACCGGGTTGTCGTACCCAAGGAACTTATGATCAATGTATATCAATTCAATTAAATCTATAATTTAAAGAACGTATTAACGATATGGTTTTGATTACTACTATTACTAAGAACAATTTAAATAATAAACTAACTGACAAGGATAACTATAATTTCGGTGTTTTAATCAATTAAGGGACAATGCCAGGGCTGCAGCATGCTTTGGGTTTCATGTATCACATCTCATGCAAAGAATCAATTTTAGTTATCACATTACTGATTTACAGGGTTAATATTATGATCATGATCTCTCGACCTCTAATCGCCTACTCCAACTAGCTGTCTAACTACAACGTTGAGCGGGGATAGGCAGTCCTAATTGGCGAGCATTTATATTTCATCCTGTTTCGTAACCAAGCTAGGTGTTCGTCCGGGCGTCACTCCTAAACACAAATCTAATCAAAGTTAGAACAAGCTCTTTACATTCTCTGGCCTATCTACCTCTTCATCTCTCGAGTCCAAGAATAGACAATAGATTTATTTCTTTGGTGGCCTAGCATGAAATACTAAAACAAGAATGTAAAAGTAATGTATATGATAACCAATAATCAATTCAAAGCAATTCGATGTTCAACAATAACCCGTAGCTACAGCCCCAGAACAAGGGCGTTTAGCCACACATAATATTCATAAACTCAAAAATAATAAATTTCATAAAATTCAAACCTAAAGAAAAAAATAGAGAATTGAACCCAAAGATGAATTGTAATCCCTTGCTCTTGATCACCAAAATGTAGCTTCCCCCAAATAATTATTTCTATGGACTATTTATAGATGTAGAAAACCCTGAATAAAATAATTGAGTCCAAAACAAGGTAGGAATCCAAAACCAAAAGGAATAGGATTCCTACGTTACATTGCCGCCACAACCATTCCATATATATAAATATTAATATAATATTCAATTTAATCCATTAAGCTGCCTGCTTGATTTTCCTTCTTCAATCTTTCATAATTAATTCATTTTAGCTCCAAATTTCTTCAACTTTGTACCAATTTAATCCTACAAATAAAATACACTATTTAGCACAATCCATAAAATCCATGCTAAAAAAGACAAATATAAATAATAAATATGAGGCAATTAATGATAAGAAAATATATTTTTTGCCTCAGATCAACACCCCACACTTAAACTTTTGCTCGTCCTCGAGCAAACATTAAAGCTCATCTCAAAAATCATACTAGGAAGCCATCACTTTGGTTGATACAAACAATTAGGCCATATTGAAATTTGAAAACATCAAGTACAATTCACGCTCATTATGCAAGACATCCAAATAAACAACAAACCTCTAACCTCCTAACCTCAAGGAAAGACTCTGAACTCATCAAATTTAAGCTTGCTCACCTACTCTCATCAAAGAAAGTTAATAACATCACCTATCTATCATGAAACAAGTTCCCTCACAAGAAGAAATAGTCCACATACTCAATTCAAAAGATTGAATATAAATTAAGAACTTAGCGTCAAAGAACAGCTCTTTCACTCACAAATAAAATTCACATGTATGCACAAAGAACCATAGGCTTGCCCATTATGTACATCTCCGCTAATTAAGCATGCTTGAATAGAATCAAATGGGACTTTAACGGGTTGTAATGTAGGCTAAGGGACAGGTAGGAAAATTATATAATAGTGACTCACACTTCTCTAAGCACCTTGTATTTTTAGACTTCATCACCCATTATTTTCTTCTCTTTATTTTCAGCCCTCTCTTCAACAATTATTTCACAAGTAATTCTCATCATCTCAAGAATGCTTCAATCATTTTTTTTTCTTTCACAATAATAATTTTTTTTATTTTTCATGTCACATTCTTTCGAAGAGGGCTTTTTTCACCACTTTGTAGCCATCATTGATTTCTTTTTCATTCAACCACCCCTTTTCTTTTTCCAGATATAACAATTATAATCAGTCTATGCTACAGTGCTCAAGGAAGCAAGGTGCAAAAACTAGGGATTCAACAAAATAGTTAAGGGCAAAATATGGCTACCAACAAAAGGCTACAGGCTCAAAAGGGCTAACTAGTGATAAAGTATTTGAAAAGGCTAAAATTTACAAGACAAATCAAAGAAAGCCTATTATCATCTCCTAAACTGAGCAACACTTTTTATTTCGTTTCAATAACATGCAGGGCAAGTTCTAGACTAAGATGCAAAACATGGAATAAACAAATTCTCACCACACATGGCACAAGTATCAATCAAGATGGATCAATTCCACTTCTAAGAGAGACAGAATCATAACAAACTACAAAATAAAATTAGTAATATACAAAGTCATAACCATGAGCCTAAGTGTCAAAGAGTCTGCAATTTCATTAGCAATCAAGCATTCACAAGAACGTACTACTTAAAATTAGGCCTAAATAGCAAGTATCACACAACTCAAAAGGGTCTTTTCTTTTCTCTAAAAAATAAAAAATAAATAAACATTTACTCCCTATCGGTTCAAAGGGACTATCCTCAGGAAAAGTACCGAAAACAAAAGCCGAGGAACCCACCTAAAAATACAAAAAGACTCGATAAAGCAGTAAAAACTAGGAATTCATTCCTCCACCCCACACTAAAAAAAAATGCTATGTCCCCAAAGCATCAAATAAAATTTAAAACAAGGGTTAGGAAAACTCCCTGAGGCCTCTAGGCCTAGCTAGTAGCATGTTCTCTTAATTTTCATGAAAAGTCGTCACCCCACCCTTAAGCTCAAACGTGCTCCTTAGCTCCAAATTCTTGGGTACTCAGACTTCCCCTAATCTGCAAAAACAAGACCAAAAGAAAAGAAGAAAAAAAAAATGACACTATAAAAAAATAAGAAGCTACACTACCAATTGGGTTGCCTCCCAATAAGCGCCTAATTTAACGTCACGGCACGACACAACTTGGATCATTCATCATTTAGCTCAAGAGCTTCACGATCTCGATCCGTATCCTCTCCAAAATAATGTTTGACCCTTTGCCCATTCACCAAGAACGAAGGGCTAGTTTTTTCTCTAAGCTCTACCGCGCCATGTTGAGTCATCCTCACCACTTCAAAGGGTCCACTCCATTTAGATCTTAGTTTTCCGGGGAACAACCGAAGTTTAGAGTTAAAAAGTAATACCTTTTGCCCCGGAGCAAAAGTGCGAGGGATTATGTGCTTATCATGCCATCTCTTGGTCTTCTCTTTGTAAATTTTTGTATTCTCATAAGCATGGAGCCTAAACTCTTCAAGTTCATGCAATTGACTAATTCTCTTTCTACCGGCTAGCTCAGGATCAAGATTCAACTTTTTTATAGCCCAATATGCTTGGTGCTCTAGCTCCGCCGGAAGATGACATGCTTTACCGAACACCAAGTGATAGGGAGAAGTCCTTATAGGTGTTTTGTATGCAGTCCGATATGCCCATAATGCATCATCAAGCTTCTCAGACCAATCTTTGTGCTGTGCATTCACTGTTTTCTGCAGTATTTGCTTGACCTCACTATTCGAAACTTCCACTTGACCACTAGTTTGAGGGTGATAAGCTGTAGCTACTTTATGCCGTATACCATACTTAGCCAGAAGATTCTTCACAAGATGGTTAATGACGTGCTTACCTCCATCACTTATGATTGCCCTTGGAGTACCAAAACGAGTGAAACTGTGCTTCTTGATGAATTTAATCACCACTCTTGAGTCATTCGTGGGAAGAGCGACAGCCTCAACCCATTTAGACACATAATCTACAGCTACAAGAATATATTGGTTTCCACTAGATGGTGGGAAGGGACCCATGAAGTCAATACCCCACACATCAAAGATTTCCACCTCAAGAATATTATTTAAGGGCATTTCATGTCTTCTTGATATCGTTCCCAACCTTTGGCAATTATCGCACCCCTTCACATAAGCCATAGAATCTTTAAAAAGAGAGGGCCAAAAGAAGCCAGATTGCAATACCTTGTGAGCCGTGTGTTCTCCTCCATGGTGTCCTCCATATGGACTTGCATGACAACTCTGGAGCACTATCTTGACCTCATTCTCCGGAATGCATCGCCTCACCACTTCGTCCACTCCTTGTTTGAACAAGAATGGCTCGTCCCATATATAGAATTTAGCATCATGCATCAGCTTCTTTCTTTGTTGGGTTGTTGCGCCAGGTGGAAACACTCCACTCACCAAGAAATTCACAATATCCGCATACCAAGGTACCTGGGAGATATCCAAAGCCATCAACTGCTCATCCGGAAACTCTTCGCGTATTTGTTCCCCTTCATGCACATGAGAGAAATCTTCTAACCTTGACAGATGATCAGCGATCTGATTTTCAGTACCCTTCCGATCTTTGATCTCAAGATCGAACTCTTGGAGAAGCAATATCCACCGAATTAGTCTTGGCTTAGCATCCTTCTTATTGAATAGGTACCAAATAGCTGCATGGTCAGTATAAACAATAACTTTGGTACCTACCAAATATGATCTGAACTTGTCGAAGGAGAACACTAAAGCAAGCATCTCCTTCTCAGTCACTGTGTAATTAGCTTGAGCAGTATCAAGGGTCTTGCTCGCATAATATATTGAATGGAACACTTTGCCTTGTCTCTGTCCCAATACTGCACCCACTGCTACATCGCTTGCATCACACATGAGTTCAAATGGCAACCCCTAGTTAGGAGCAACTAAGATATGAGCTTCAATTAAATTCCGCTTCAGCATCTCAAAAGCTTCTAAGCACATCGCATCGATATCCGCATACCAAGGTACCTGGGAGATATCCAAAGCCATCAACTGCTCATCTGGAAACTCTTCGCGTATTTGTTCCCTTTCATGCACATGAGAGAAATCTTCTAACCTTGACAGATGATCAGCGATCTGATTTTCAGTACCCTTCCGATCTTTGATCTCAAGATCGAACTCTTGGAGAAGCAATATCCACCGAATTAGTCTTGGCTTAGCATCCTTCTTATTGAATAGGTACCTAATAGCTGCATGGTCAGTATAAACAATAACTTTGGTACCTACCAAATATGATCTGAACTTGTCGAAGGAGAACACTAAAGCAAGCATCTCCTTCTCAGTCACTGTGTAATTAGCTTGAGCAGTATCAAGGGTCTTGCTCGCATAATATATTGAATGGAACACTTTGCCTTGTCTCTGTCCCAATACTGCACCCACTGCTACATCGCTTGCATCACACATGAGTTCAAATGGCAACCCCTAGTTAGGAGCAACTAAGATATGAGCTTCAATTAAATTCCGCTTCAGCATCTCAAAAGCTTCTAAGCACATCGCATCGAAATCGAATTTCACCTCCTTTTCCAAAAGACTGCACATAGGTCTAGCAACCTTGGAAAAGTCCTTGATGAATCTCCGGTAAAAACCTGCATGTCCTAAGAAACTTCTTACCCCTTTGACAGAAATAGGAGGGGGCAATTTTTCAATATCTTCCACCTTTGCTTTATCTACCTCGAGTCCCTGTTTAGACACTTTATGACCCAAAACTATACCTTCTCGGACCAAGAAGTGACACTTTTCCCAATTAAGTACAAGGTTAGTGTCTTCACAGCGCGCAAGTACTTTATCCAGGTTTCGAAGACATACCTCAAAAGAATTCCCAAAAACGGAGAAGTCATCCATGAATACTTCCACAAAGTCCTCTACCATATCATGGAAAATGGCCATCATGCACCTCTGAAATGTGGCAGGAGCATTGCAATGCCCAAATGGCATGCGTTTGAACGCATATGTGCCATAGGGACATGTGAATGTAGTCTTCTCTTGATCCTCAGGTGCGATCAAAATCTGATTATATCCAGAATACCCATCCAAGAAGCAATAATACTCCTGTCCTGCTAAACGGTCAAACATTTGATCAATAAAAGGGACAGGGTAGTGGTCCTTTCTTGTGGCATCATTTAATTTCCGATAATCCATGCAAATTCTCCATCCGGTGACAGTTCTTGTTGGGATCAACTCATTCTTGTCATTCTTCACTACTGTCATACCTCCTTTCTTAGGTACACATTGCACAGGACTTACCCATTTGCTGTCAGAGATAGGATACACAATTCCTGCATCTAACCACTTGATCACTTCTTTCTTCACGACCTCCTTCATCAAAGGATTCAGCCGGCGTTGGTGTTGCGTACTCGATTTATGGTCGTCCTCCATGTAAATTCGGTGCATGCACAAGGCCGGACTAATTCCATGAATATCCGACATTTGCCAGCCTATTGCTTTCTTCCTTTTCTTCAGTATCTCCAAAGCCGCATCAACCTGTGCTGCAGACAAATGCGCAGAAAGTATAATGGGTAAAGTTTCATTGAAGCCAAGATATGCATACCTCAAGTGTGACGGAAGCGATTTTAACTCCAGCTTTGGTGCTTCTTCTATTGAGGGTTTGGGAGGAAGACCCAACACTCGATCTAATGGTTCGACTATACCTTTTTGTGAACCAACTAGTGCTATATTAAGACAAGTGGCCAGTTCTTGCGCTTTTGCATCTCTATCTATGTCATGCCCCACCAAAACTCTTTCCAAGGGATCCTTGGGAGTTATGCAATGCAATTCTACAGCAAGGTCTACTACTGTAATGGCAGACAACTCTTCATAGACAGATGGCAACTTCAAGGCGCGATAGACATCAAACACCTCCACCTTATCATGAGCTCTCATAGTCAACTGCCCAGCCGCTACATCAATCAATGCTCGCCCTGTAGCTAAGAATGGTCGTCCCAAAATAAATGGAACTTCCGGATCGGGCTCAAAATTTAGGACAACAAAGTCCACAGGAAAGATTAGTGACCCAACTTGCACCAAGACATCTTCTACTACTCCTTCCGGCCTTGCCACCGACCTATCGGCCAATTGGAGAATGATCGTGGTTGGTTTTGGACTACCCAACCCAAGTTTATTGTATAAAGATGCCAGCATGAGGTTTATACTAGCACCCAAATCACACAAACCGCGGGCATGAACACTTTGGCCAATGGTGATTTGGACTGTGAAGCTGCCCGGATCTTTCAACTTTTTGGGTAGTCTATTCTGAATTCTCGAACTGCACTCCTCCGTGAGTGCCACTGTTTCATACTCAGTCAATCTCTTCTTATTCGCCATTATATCCTTCACATACTTGGCGTACTTAGGAATTCCCTGCAAAATATCAACCAAAGGGAGATTAATGTGAACTTGTTTAAGGAGAGACAGAAACTTACCGAAGCATTCGTCCTCGTTCTGCTTTTTGAACTTTTGAGGAAACGGAGGGGGTGGTTTTATTTGAGGAACAATCCTCTCAACATTCGCTTCTTGAACCACTTCTTCGGGTTTCTTTTCTTCTCTCACCGCCTCAGAACTTCTCTTCTTTGGAGCTAGTTCCTCCAGTTGTAATCCACTCCTTGTACTCACCGCATTCAGTTGCCTTGGGTTAGGATCCGTGTCACCCGGAAGACCTCCAGGAGGACACATATTGACTGCATTAGCCAATTGTGCAAACTGTCTTTCCAGATTTTTCTGTGCTAATTGGGTGCTTCTCAACTCTTCTCCCAACTTGTTGTTTTCTGTACTTAGCTTTTGGAACAGCTCCTCATTAGTCATGCCCCCTTGCTTCGTACCTTGATTACTTGGCTGTTGAAATTGTTGTCCATTACCTTGTGATCTGTATTGGTTCTGCCCTTGAGCCTGATTTTGGTGTTGATTCTGATTTCCACCCCATGAGAAGTTGGGGTGGTTCCTCCAACTTGAGTTATACGTGTTACCATAATTCTGCGTACCTCCACCTCTTTGGGCATTCCCTAGATAGTTCATAGAGTCTGGGTTTTCACCGCAAAAATCAGACACATGGTCTCCACTTCCGCAAACTTCACACCATCCTTGCGGTTGGTGTACAACATTTACATGTGCTTGTTGCTGCCCGACTGATAACTTCTTGAGCTGAGTGGTGAAGTTAGTTGCTAGCGCATCCAATTTTGCATTCAGTGTAGTTAATTGATCCACTTCCAAAACACCTGCAGCCTTTGATGTTGTGCTCCTTTGCGTATCACCATTCCAATCCGGGTTGCTTTCAGACATTTTGTCCAAGAGCTTCACTAACTCATCATAGGTCTTC